>VWZZ01007696.1:30198-41651 GCA_013399095.1 Psophia crepitans | reverse complement strand
GGGGGGGGGGGGGGGAAAGAAAGAAAGAAAAAAAAAAAGCTTAAAATTTTGCAAGAGAAAACAATCCTCCTGCCGACAGCGGTAAATAAAATAACAGCAGTGGGGTGATTTGCAACCATGTAACGGGCTTTTGTCTAGGCCTATTTCTCTCTGCCTTGAGGGTTTCTGTGTTCCCTCTCTGCAGGATCCCAATGTTTCGCCCTCCGGCTACAAAGGCTGAGGGCTGCAGCCCCTCCCCCGGCTGCTCACCCCCAATCTGCCCATGCTGCGCCTCCCCTCCAGCAGCCTGAAGGGCTCCGGTGGGGTGCAGGGCACCGCAATTTAGGATTTCTGTAGGACGGGTTGAATTTTCAAGAGTGCTGCTCTAGGACTTGCCAGGTTTAAAAATAGCTTTTACTCATCTTTTTAACTCTTTTTTTTCCCCTGAGTTTACATTAAGCCTGTTGGGCATTTTGTTCCCTGTAGGAAAGTTAGAGGTATTTATAAGTCTAATTAGAGGCATTTATAAGAGTGATTAGTGTGAAGCATCAGCTGCTGGCGGCTTTCTCTGCGCGTTTGTGTGTGTGTGTGTGTGTGTGTTCACACATGGATGCAACACTACAGTTTACAATTTGTTCCTGTGCTTGAAAGCTGTGAGATGCCCTTAATTCCCCCCACGCTGATGGCAGCAGCAGGCACTGGCTGGCTCCGTGCAGGGGCTCCGCACCGCACAGGATTGCAGCCCTGGGTCGTGCCGGCGGTTTTGCATCGGTTGTGCCTCCGTATCTTCATGCAGTGATGTGGGAGCAAGTGGCCGAGGGGAAAAAAAGAAAAAAGAATTAAAAGGAAAAAAAAAGAAAGAGGAAAAAGAATATATTTGCTGAAAACTGCTGTTTGACTCCCAGGGGCAAACTATCATCACCCCCATCCCTGCCTACTCATGGGCTGCCTCGCAACCTCTCATCTCACAGGTCACAGAATTACAGAATGGCTGGTCCTGCTCGCCGGCATGGCGTGGCAGGGAGATGGCTGGCAGCACGGAGGGTGGCCAGTGTGGCAGAGGGTGCTTCCAAACTAGCCAGCCTGCGAACCTCCATGCTGCCAGCCTCCAGTCACGCTGCTGGGCAGGACCTGCCATAAGCATGGGGCAGCCCCACAGGCTGCTCCAGAGCCGGTGAGCGCCCACCAAGCACCTCAGCCACCGCAAAATGCCCAGGGGAACAACCCTCAGAGCTGGGCTCCTGTGCTGGCACGAGCAAAACTGCATCTGAGAAGATTTTGAGTTGTGTGTAAGTGCTGGCAGGCACAGGACCTCAGCACTGTCCATTTCTTAGGCCTACTGGGACAAGTGTTTGTGCCCTCGTGTCTCCTTCAAACCAGTGACAACCCCGCAGGTGCCTGCTGCTGGCTGGGAGCGCTGGAGAAGGACTGGCTGTCTGCAGAAACACCTCAAGCTGTAACTGCTTAAAATGTCTTGAGGCAACTCCTACAAGTACAGGTCCTCCTGGACCAGGGATTTATTTTTTCTAGTTGTCAAATAAACAGAATTAAAAGGTCAGTGCTGCCCCCACACGCTTACAAAAGCTTTTGGTTGGAATGGCTTGAGAAAGATAGGGAGATATGTAGGGAATACTTTTAACAATATATTTGTTCTGCATAACTGTGGTCTGTTTCCCTGACACAAAGCAACAAACATAAAAACTTCCTTGTTGATTTCTACTTAAAAAAACTTGAGAAAAGTAGTCACAGATTTGCCCACATCCGTGTCACAGCTGTGTTTAAAGCAGTTTCTGCAAAGCCAGGTCGTAGTACAGTTACACTGGCACATAGGGATGGTTTAGCTTGGGGGTTTGGGGCAGGTTTTTTTGGTTTTTTTTAGGGAGACATTGATAACCTGAGGGTCCACAAAATAATCTACAAAACAGTCTTCACATAGCCCATCTGTGTCTAGCCCATGTAGCCCATATAATCCACGTGGTGATTTTTCTGAGGGCAGACTTTTGCTTGCTTTTTCATTTTTTTCTCTGTCCATGTCTGCACAGCTACACAAAGTCCCACACAAACTGAAACGTGAAACACAAAGCAGAGGAGTTACAATGAAGTCACTTTACTCCAAGGAGTACCAAGTGACCATGTGAGGTGATGTACAAAAACCAAGCTCTTTTTCTTTCTAGTCTTTTCAGCAACAGTGAGGTTAAGGTATCCTTCCTGGTAGGGGGTGAGACTCAGATGTCACGCTGAAGGATGATGTTGTGTATGTCCCTTTAAAAACTTTGAATAGAAACTAGTTTAAATTTTAATCTAAAAAGAAAGAGTGAGCTGGTTTCAACCTGGAACTGACTAAAATGTTTCGTGCAACATCCCTGTCAGGAAGAAAACAGTTGTTTTTAAATCTAAATGTTGGTTTTGATCATTTTCAGTAGCAAAAGGTTAAAACACTGCTTTATTTTCGTACCACGGACTGTTCATTTCACTCCAGAATTACAACAGTGAGAGCCAGACCCTGCAATGGGGTGGAGACACTGCTTGGAAATCCCCTGCATTTCTGGCTGTTTGGCCCTGTTCACAAAAACCAGGCACCACAGCTGATAAACTTTCTCAAGAAAGCGATGTTTACCCAAGACCTCCCTGCAGATGCAAGTAGGATGGCTCAGGTGGGATGTGGGCTGCTGTGGGCCACCACCACCCACCCGATCTCGGTGACAGTGAGGGATTTCACTAGCTCTGGTCTGCCCAAGCGGCCCCGGAGGGTGTCCCTGGGGTTCCCCTCAGCCGGGTCCCCGCTGCTCTGACCTCACACCAGGCCAGCTCTGTCCGTCAGAGGGAGGGTGGGAAGGTGCTGCGAGGGATGAGGGGACAGGGAGGTGAGGCAGTAGGGGATTGCAGACCACCCCCATTACATCAGGCTGGGCTTCCACCAAAGCTCAGCCTAGGCAGAAAGAAGAAACGAAGCTTCACCTTGGCCTCCAACACTGACCACATCCTTTGTGGGCCCAGTTTTTGTCCATGTACAAAATCCCCTTACAGGCTCACAACATCGCAGTGTACGGAGTACCAGCCAGGTATCCTCCCTGCACAGGAAAAACTAAGACTTATCTTTCAGAAGGACTTTTTTCCCCAAGACGGTTCAGGCTTTGAAATGAAACTTGCAAAACTTTCTTTGTCCAATTTTCTGTGGTTTTTTTTTTTTTTTCTGTAGCCCATGAAGGAAACTTTGCCAAAATAAATTTCATTCAGTCTTCATTTTAGTCCTTGATGGAGATTCATTTGAATGCATCCACTAAACAAACTGCTCTTATTGCCCAGGCTTCTTTCAGCTTTAAATATCCTGAAAACTGGACTAGAAGTACCTCAGGGTTTTAGCAGAAAAAAAAATAAATCACTGAGCTCTGAGAGTACTGAAACCAGCAGTGGGGTTGTAGAACAGATTGACATCTAGGAAAAATAAAAATTTGTATCTCACTTTCCTTAATTAGCCAGGTCACATGGGAGCAGGTACCAAAATCGTAACTAGAAATATAGAAATGTCATGAAAACACACAAAAACTAATACAAAAATATTTTTAATGTTACCTGATCAGAAATTCCATTTTTAGAAATACAGCAAATACAAATGTCACCATTATTTTGTAAACATCTTCCCCCAAATCCTTTAAAATGTCAATGCAGATTTTAAATACAGCTTCACAAAGTAAATGATGTAGAAAAAGAACAAATAGTTACAATGCATTTGAGAAAAGTCCTGAAATTAATTGAAAAAGGACACGACTTTATGATAAAAATACATCTGGAAGAATTGCAGTGTTGGTTTGTTTAACAATCCTCAAATTTTCCTATCGGGGAAGCAGGATGGGCACACTCTGTAGCACCCCTCATTATTTTGAATTATCAGTTTGTTTGCCATTAGGTAATGCGTGTGAACTTACTTCGACTTTGTAATAAACAGCAGTGGGAGCTCTGAAAAAGGTGTATTAAATACCAGAAGGAAAACGAGCAAGATGATATAAACTGGAGCCTGATCCCGCTAACCCTGCTCCTCTGAGCAATCCCCTTTCTTTTCTACTTACTGTACAGTGTAAGAGCTTCAGGATTAAGTCAGATCTTGGAACCATAATTCCATTTATTTGGAGAGGCAAATGTGCCTTTTGCTTAACATAAATGTTTTCATTCAAAGGAGGTTGTCAAGCCTGAAAGCGTATTAAATTCCTGTTTAGAAGGAACTTTGTGCACAGTTTTACACAGGCCAGGGGACTGCGCAGAGCCGTAGGGATGAGGTGGATGTCAGCAGCTCCTGCACCCAGAGCAGCCCCAGAGCCGCCCTCTCCTGCCCCAGTCGCCATGTGTTCGGCAGCGGGACGAACAAACACCCGCTACGCGCCCGGATGCACATGACACACGCGGATGTAACGCTGCCAGAGACCCTTTGGATGTTTGACACCTGCAAGAGCTCCAGGGCCACCGATGCCTCCCACGGCCTTGCAGCACACCGAGAGCCCGGCTGGCCCCCACACAGCCCCTTCGCCACCAAAGTCACTTCTGCTCCGAGTCGGCAGTGCGAAAAGAGCTCCTGGAATTTCAGTATCGCATCCCCGTCACGAGGCTGGTGGGGTGCTGACAGCGCTGCAATGCATGAGGCTCACTTGGGATGGGAAAGAGCAGCTCATGAAACAAGCAACAGGCACCACACAAAAACAGTCTGCCATACACTTAAAGTTTATGTCAAGTCATCCACCACTGAAATTCCACTTGAAAACAAGCGTGTCAGCAACAGTACAGGCGGATTCACATGTATGTGCACACAGATACACACGATTTGCTGTTTAATTTCATGCAGGTTTTTTCCCTTGAGTTTTCTCCTGTAGAGAGAAAAGATGGAACAGAACGTAATTTATTGTTCACAACATTTTTCATACAGTATTATACAAGTTACCAATAAAAATAAATCATAGCAAGCTGTAACCCCATTTTTACCTGTATCAGTAAACACCTAATTCTGAACATACTCTTTGTGCTTGCAAGCCTCAGGTCTGAGTTTCATTACATTTAAAAAATTGCACCAGAAATTTCATTTCTCTACAAGAAACAGTCAAACCAGCCTTTAAGAGTCATTCTTAATTAAATAGCATCATATATAGTTCCCTGCAAAGAACTAAAAATAACCTGCTCTGATTAGCCTTTTTGTTTTTACATTTCATTCAGCTCAGGAGTGCTGCAAAATAAGTCCGCAGTTGTCATCCTTTCACAAATAATATACTTTCCAAAATAAGAGGTTTTATAATAGTTTGGATTCAAATAATGGATGAATATCATTGATTCACACATCCGTTTTTAAAGAAAAATGGGTTGAGTCATTAAATAACCCAAACTAAGTCATTTTTTACTCCCAAATTATTAGACCACTTTTCTTAAAAGACCACTAAGACCATTTTGCCTCACTTCAATATGAAGCGGTTCATTTCCCCCAGTTTGAGTTGGTTAGATGTGAATATCTCAGGACTTACTCAGCTTTTCTCAGTGTCTCAAGTGTAAGAAGAGAGTCAGGTTACTCACGTTTATCTCAGTCAAACAACAGAATATAGCCCTGCTAGCAGAACACTATGAAAGTATAAAAGCAGTAGCTGATTCCCAGGAAATTCATAAAACATCCTTTTCTAATGATTCAAGGTATTTTTGTAGAGGCAGATTATCTACTATTTTTAGCTTTTCCCACTGTCTAGCTTGTCTAATTGCTCCTTGCGTGAGTGCTCTGGCCTGGGGGTTATTTTGCAGCTCTAATTGCAAAGGGAAGGATTACATGGCTTTGCTGGTGCTGGAGATGGGGCTCAAACCCTCGAAAAAACCTCCCTCCCCTGATTTCATACCTACCCTGCACACTCACTCAATTTGCTGGTCTCATCTAGATCTTTAAATATTTTGCTGAAATCATGACAACTGCTGTATGTTGTCTACTATCAGGGGAGCGGGTCTGTCCAAAAAATGTTCCACTTTTCATAATTACTGTGTGATATATAACATTATTTCACAGAAAATGTACAAAGACCCGTGTTGGAGTTTTCCAGCTGACAGTTCTCTGCTACAGACCCATCTGCTTATACAGTAAAGGCACGCAGCGATTACCGCAGGTGCTACCTTTCCCATTTTCCTTGAGAAGTTGAGAAGAGATTCCCATAAAGTCCTCCTCACTGTAACTCCAGCTGGACATCCTGGAAACAGCAAGTAGTAGTGAGATCAGGCTCCATGCTGGAAATGGGCACTGACCGCAGAATTTCGATTATAAAGGTACCTACCTACCCACTCCCCTAAGTTTGGGGACGGAAAATCAAAATTACTTTGACTTTGTCAAAAACACCACAATGCCACAATCAGAACTCATAGTGGCAGGCTACCTAAACTTCTCTACCTAAACTTTCAGAAGATGAGAAAACCATTTTGTGCCCAGACTTAGTTAACAACATTTTGTGGACATACGCAAGGGCTCTTCGGGACGTTTTTACCTCAGCCCACCAGGTAACTTTACCAAGCAGCAGTCTGGCAGAAGCACCTCTCATTTCAGAGCTTAAGACTCTGGCAACTCACAGCACAGCTCCCCAGGAGGTCAGGGGAGGAGAAAGAAAGATGGATGTCCTGCAGGAAAGTGGAAAACCTCAAATCTGAGACTTTGCCTTGCCTACATAAACAGTACTTGTAGTTTGGCCCAAGCCTGAATTTGCCATTTAAGTAGCTCTTGTCTATACAAACGTTAGGAGACAGTCCAAGCACCGGCACAGCCTGGCACATCACTGTGGAACAGCAGTCACTGTCATCTCCTGCAGGGGTACAGCGGTCTCTAGAGCAGCATCTATCTGAAAATAATTTCGTTTTCTGGTGACAATACAAATTTTAGCACAAAGGGGTGGTTTATGAGAGCAGTTGTGCAACACAATAATTTCAGTCCCTGGTCTGAAATCTTGCACAGGCAGTTGGAGGGTCCAAGGCTGAGGTCCTAAAGCACAGTTATGCAGGTATTAGGAACTAGTCAGATCTCAACACATGCAACATCTTACATTTTACTTAGAAGATTCTATTTAAATTCACATGTCATTAAGCAGTTTCCAATACAGGGCAACAGGGAAATATTATACAAACATTTACAGGAACTTGTGAAGAAAAAAAAAAACAGTAGAAAACAAGCCAAATAATTTTTCAGCTATTATTGATTTGAGGTTGGTTTGGGATGTTTTGCTTTGTGGGAGATACAAGTTTCTAAATATTCCACCAGGCTCTAAATCAGATACTCTGTTCCTCCTGCACGCCCCGGTACGCATGGGTTTGCTCCGCGCCTTGTGCTCGCTCTGCAGCCCATGTGATGCTTTGTTTACTCACTGCACAAGCAGATACGTGCAACAGCCATTCCTCGGGAGAACGACTTGTCTCTGAGTCCACCGCTTTCTTATGCCAGAGTCTGCAAACATCGGGCGGCCAGTGCGTTCCCCTCCTCGCTGTTCAACCACCCTCTGTGATTTGGGTTTGAAGTGAAACTATCCCAGACTCAGGGACCTCGAGAGAGCGGGACTCGGGAAACACAGGGAGACACGCTGAGGGCATGAGCGTGTTATCAGAAACAATTTGAGTGCTCCCAGCAGCCCAGCAGCAAATTAGAAAGTTTTGGCTCCCAAGAATGAGTTGTGTTGTTTGTTCCTGCATACTGCAGCTGCTCGTCCCTCTCCCTCCCCACCCCACCCCCCCTTTGGGTGGTTTATTACACACAAGCTACTAATGAATGGGAGCCGCTGTTTTACAGTACACCACACTTACAGGACTTATCTCTAGGCCTACCACAGATTTGACTGATCAACAGCAGGGCACCACCATCATAATTCTTCCTAGAAACAGGAGGATAAAAAGGGGTTTGTTGGAGGTTGGCTGTGTCTGCAGAGAATCCTGCCTGCAGGGCCTGCTGATGCCATCGCTAGCTGCTATGGTCTTTGGCCTAATAAGGTACAGAAACAAAGATTGTTCACTTGTTCAAGAATACTAAAGTACCCAAGTGACGGAAAGTGGAGGCAGCGGGGCACACATCCAAGTGGGATTAAGGCCACAAGTGCAATGTTACAGGGCTGACTGGGTGGCAGAGGGAATATCTGCCTCTGAAAAAAAAATCCAGTTCAAACATAATTTATAATATGTCACTCACAGTCAGAGGTGGCTGTCATTAAGAGTTAAATGTTGCATTGTGTTCAACTTATTCCGATAAGAATTCTCTAAGCTGCTTATATGTTATCGTAACTCATGAGTAACCGGAGCGTGGGCATGGGGAGGGGGGAGAAGCTCTCTGGGGCAGGATGGGACCCAGGCTGGGAAGCAGGAACACTGGAGCAGAGCCGGACCTCTGGTACCTCAGCGTAGTGCGCCCACAGTCTGCACACTCCAAGGACTCTACGGTGAGTCTTAGAGCTTGCCAAGCCCATAATACTTGTCAAGGTCCAGACTCTTATTTGGACAGATGCAGCTTTTTTACTTTTATGCACTTCTCCCAGCTAGGGAGCCAGGCAGTAACACTGAGGTGATCTGAAATGATGCAGTCAGCCTCTGTTCAGCTGGACCCAAGGGAACAGCCAGGTGAGGTTTGGGTACAGTAAGGCTGTAGGGAGGCTTAGGCATCGGTGTTGAAGGAAAAGAGACCAATGTTGTAGCCAAGTAAGAACCTCTTCAGTTGATACTGCTCACTGGAGATGGGACTGGGAACCCAACAGAAGAGCAGGGAAGCAGCTTACTTGAGGACAATATTAAATGCCATTGACCAGCTTAGCAATTTTGAAGCAGTAGGATTGTTCACTCTGGCTTAAGGAAACCCAGCAACAGACCCCACTGAAGTTCAAGGAGCCAAATCAGTCCAAATCCCACCAAACTTTACAGGCTTATGAGGGAAATTTTTCACTGTAATTTTTCCCCTACCTTGTTTTGGGCGTGAAGGGAAAAACCTGTGTGGAATAAGGAGAATTAAGAGTCATGGGAGCTTGTCCATTTTCACTGGTCTTTTAAGAGCAGCACAGCTCACTTAGTGCAAATATCCACTGTAATTCCCGCTTAGGAGCATTTCTCTGGTGCAACCCGTTCAGAGAGCAGCAGTTTGTTTACTCGCTGGCTTGGGCTGCTGGATCACGTTACACCTGCTGGGGCTGCTGGTAATGTGGGAGGTTGGTTTTAAACTGGCACTGTTGCTTTTATAAAGCCTTTAATGGCATAGGCTCTGGCTATGTTCAAGATCTCGCCCATCAAGCCAAGGCTTAAGGGAGTTTGGGCTGAGACATCCCAGTCTCCCATTCCCCTGTCACTCAAGTCAACAACCAGGACTTTGCTGCGGTAGGTGTGGGAAAAATGTTTCAGTACCTGCTCGCCATGCCAAAACAACCACCCCCACCTTTACACCGTTACTGATATAACCTTTTCTTGTCCTTTCCAACTGCATTTCTTAGTTACACTCTTACACCGGGGTCTGAGTGCTCTGCCAGGTGCCAGAGGATGAGCTACGAACATGAGGGGACAGTGAGTCATGAAGGAAATATCATTCACTAACAGCTCCGGGGGTTCCTGTTCTTGGTGCCTGTCCACAGCTTTCAAATTTACTCCAGTCAAGGGGGAAAGAACTCCCGAACATCTTCCCTACTTCCCTGAAGCATCCTCTTGGTATGTTATCTGTACCTGGTCTGGTTAAGGACCAAGGGTCTCCAATTTGTCTACATTACTTCAGAAACACTCTAGGACATACCCAGTTTTCTGGGTACTGAGCTGAAATGCAGACGTCCTACTGGCTACCACAGCACTGTCTTCAGATGCGTTTGAAAGCCAACAGATAAATCACAGCGAGCTCTTGGTATCCAGAGGTGACTCTTTTGCTTATGCCCATGGGATGCTGCAGGACACTGTGGGCAGGGGGATGTGGAGGCTAAAGGGGCTGCACCTTGTATGTGCAGTCACGACGTGATGCCAGAGCGCGTTTATGTCTCTGGCCTCTATGTCTCTATCTGAGATGTTACAGACTTCCCAGCAGCAAATAACCCCAAACCTCTGTCCCTGGAGAGAGCAGACAGTTCACCGCAGCCACCTCTGTCCACGGTGAACTGGTGGATGAGATGGGAGGTGCATGCGCCCATTCCTCCCACCCAGCCACAGCGGCGACTGGAGCTCACCTACGTGTGGAGGTAAACACAGGGAAATACATTTTTGCGTGTGTGTGTGTGTGTGTGCGCCCCCATGGGAGGATTCATTTGCCTGTTGTGTAGCCTTAAAATTGTGCCTGCTTGGACACTTTTGTCTGGATGCAAGTTATGGTAAACAATCACATTTTAGCAAATAAAAGTTAAAAATAGATATAACTGATTTTAGATCTCTGAAGACATTGTTTAACCTGTCCCTGACTTCTGTTGGATACCTGAATAGAGAGGGCTGTAGATTCACTGTGCAGCTACAGAGACCATAAAGGCTTTCAGAGGAATATTTAGTCCAGAATTTTCATTTTATAAAATGGAATCTTCTATAAAACTTACAACACAGCTAATGGCAAAGATTTCTTCAAATAAGTATTTCCCTCTGATCTTTGTCATATGGGGGTTGTAGCATCTTGCCAGTATGTGAGAACCTGAAAATGTAAAAGACAATTTTTCAGCAAAAATGAAACTCACAGTTGTATCTTCACCATCTGTATGGAATGTAAACAGAAAGGATAAATAAATAAATACTGAAAAATACATTTGTTTCAAATATATGTGAACAAAGGGATTGACACATTGCAGCACGTAATGCTGTTTTTAAAACATGATTTTAACCACCTGACACATTCAATTAAATACAGAAAACTCTCCAGATTGTATTTGCATTCTGGAAGAGCAGTTACAAAAGAAAGTGTAAGTGCAGCAAATCATTCTGAAAACAAACTGATTTAAACAGAGAATGTGCTCTCGCTGAAAGGCTGCAGCACAACTGACTTTGTAGCATTACTTGAAAAAGCTGCAAGTATCTTATTTTTCCCCATAAAACAGGCCCACTTTGGGAAAGACAGACTGACAATTTGGCCTATGCTCCAAGAAACCATGAGAAAAAAATCATTTCTAACAGCACAACATTTTCAGTTAGTCCTTTTTTCCCCAATATTCCATGAAATTCATAATGCAGTTAATATTCTTTATTAAAAAAAAGAAGGCAGCAATAAACGATGGAAGAAAACCGAATCCCTTTTCCAGGCGGTGACACTGCCGCTTTAACAGTTTCCCACTGTACTTGGGGTTAGCTGCCAGAGAAGCCTTGTTCAGCCTATTTGGGGGCCCCATGAAATGCTGCAAGCGTTACTGAAATGAGCACTTGTCTTTTGTTGTGCTGCATGCTAGCACCATACAGTGCTGAGCTGATAAATCCACTTTTTCTAACACAAGCATTTTTCAAACAAAACTACCATGAGACTGATGAGTAATGCCAGCTTGCCAAAAAAAAAAAAAAAA
>VWZZ01007695.1:28445-69773 GCA_013399095.1 Psophia crepitans | reverse complement strand
AAAAAAAGAAAAAAAAAAAAGTGGTTCCAAACACACAGTGAGAGAATGGTAACAGTTTATGCTTGATAAAAGGACCAACAGCTTGTGAGTGAAACTTTGCCCTAAGGAAAAATGAACAATACTAGAATAATAAGGTCCTGGTGAGGACACACATTGCAGGTTGCCTGTTTAAAAAGAAATACAGTTTTCAAGTGAGACTACTTGTTAAATATTGAGTAAGTCTGACTTAAAATTGTCTAGATACAGAATTTTTTCTGATTTTATATCATGGAATAAATTAGTGACAGGAAAAAAAAGACAAAAATCACCTTCCCATAGACAGAATCCCATTTTCTTCTCTTCTGCCAAACAACTAAAGCAGGAAACTTTGATTTCTGGAAGTTATTTATTTTTTTGCACACAAAAAAGAGATTCAGTGCCCCTTCTATTGGATATGTTTCTCAGACTGTAGGATGCTATTAGCAGGTAAGAGGAAGTTACTTTGCACTAATGTTTATCAGAACAAACCACTTTTAAGTTATTAAAGACCTTTCTGTGTCCTTATGGTTTTTATTGTCTCTTGCCAAAACAACTGTTGAATACATTCTGGCATTTGTCATGTATTACAGATACTGCTGTAGCAGTTTACAGGGCTCTCAAAGAAAACTGAGGCTTAGTGTCTTTGCCATAACACAAATGCCATTAAGACATGTTGGTGTATCTAAGGTATCAGCATGGAGCTGGCAGATTTCACTCAGATCTTGTCATAACCATGTCCTTTTGGAAGCTGAGAGGAATACTCTCGGGAGTCTCAAATGACTTTTGCTTAGGCAGCTGAAGCTTGCCCAAGTGACAAGAGATACTGAAGGGAAGAGAGGAAAGTGACTTTCAAATTGCAAAGCAGGCCAGCAGCAGTCTTGAATCAGTGTGAATATAGGTTTCTTGATCATTCAGACAGTGATCTATTTCCTAGCAATCCCTTCTTATCTTTATATGCATCAGCAATATTCATTCAAATGCATTATGTATGAATTTATCTGTTACTTCGCAGCTGTTTCCCTCATCTCATATAAGAATAAAAAAAAAATCAAGATTCTATTGACAAAATTACATTACCTTCTTCTAACTTGCATCTTGTACTACTCATCTGTTTAAAAATAAGATTTTTAAAAAAATTCAACAAATGTCACACATACATTAAAGATCATAATTTTAAGAGCAGCATTTAACTTAATTAAGGAGTTGAGAATATGTTAGCTGTACAGATGTGTCATTATTAGAAATTTATAGATGTGCCCAGCTGTTTTATTATCAACAGAACACTAACCATTATAAAAGAGAGTGCTTTCTTTCGTCACTATCATGTTTCATTTTTTATTACTCTGTCACTATGGCTTTTAAATAGAAAACATGCAAACTGTGATAGAATACATCATTTTACTAGAGCTAAAAAAACACACATCTATGTTGTCTAATGTAGCTTAGTCAATACTCTGAATACTACTTTTATCTCACAGTGGTTTTCGCTGGCAAAAAGAAATTCTAAAATTGCATTTTAGAAGAATGCAATTAAACAAGTAAAAACATTATGCCGATGATATGCAGTAAAGATATATCTATGACATGATGCCCTGGCTCTGGCCAGGCCGGGGTTAACGCTCAGGCCCGGGCCAGGTGAGCCGGGCCGGGCCGGCCGCTATTCCACACCACGTGACGTCACGCCCCTATAAAGGGACTGGCCGGGAGGGGCCCGGGGCTGCTCCCGGACGGTCTCGCTGTGGGCTGCGCCTCTGGTCCGTCTGGTCTGTCGGGTCGTCGGTCGGTAAAGTACTGCGTTTGTTACCGCGGTTGTTTACATCCCGGGATAATTATTGCGGCCCTATTGTCATTTCCCCTCTCCCTTTGTCGGCCCATTAAACGGCCGTTATCTCAACTCGAAGCCATTTGCCCTTTTGTTGCCTCACTCTGCCCCGTGTTTTGCTGCCGGGGCGGTGAGCGAGCGGCTGTGTGGGGCTCGGCTGCCGGCTGGGGCTGAACCATGACACATGACTTTCTGACTGTATAAAGAAGTAAAAGAATGCAGTACAAGTTACTCAGGTGAACCAAGCATATGATTGTCCTTCTTGCGATAAACTAAATACCCAACTGATTAACAATTACATTGTTCTTTTAGCTTTCCAACAACTGAGTATAAACAGTATAAAATGGACTAAAAACTGTCATATTAGGGAAGATCAATGATATGGACAACAAAAAAAGACAGCTGTTAGTCTGCTTATTGATGACAACCTCACAAGTTCCAGCATAAAGTATATGCCAAGAACAGAAAAGAGATGTGGAGAGTCAGGCAATAATACAGTGTGTTATCTTCCAAGTATCCAAATTACTGTTAAAAATCAGTCACACTGCACATATTAGGAGCAGAAAAGGTAGTCCCGTTACCAGAGCTGAATCTTGAGTTTGGAGCTGGCTGATGTAATGTTCAGCAGATGCAACAGAGAAATTCACACAGCTGTTACTTGAGAGACATGCAGTTAGCTGTAGCAGCTGTAAAGTGCACAGGTAAATTGGATTTTTAAATGGGTAAATGCCTATTTAGATATAGATTAGCTGACATGTGATGCGTTAATATAGTAGTTTGATTTATAACCTAAATACCATGGTTTCCCTCAATACAGAGGAACTCTTGTGCTAACGACTTCTAGAAAAAAGGTAGGCATATTAATTTTGTTAGTTAGGAATGTAAATTTACTTGTGAATCCTTTTAGATTTTATAAATATGTGGCATATATTTGTAATATAATTTTATGATTAAGACTCTGTATTGAGTTTTTGAAATTACATTAATTACTTATAAACATAAAATCCATTCAATAACATACCTTTCAGAGGTGCTTTTTAAACAATTCTATTAATTAATTTTTCCTCGCAGATTTCCCTACCTCACTGCACATCTTTTGGGTTTTGGTGTTGCTGCTTTTTTTCCTACCATTATCTGTTCTTACTCCTCTTATCTGCTCGCACTCCACTTATCTCTGTTCTTGGAGCTGTTGGACATGAGAAAACTTGCTATTAAAGCAATTACAGCAGCAGCAGTTTAAATTTTCCCCATGGTTTTGCCTTCTCTGGGTCCTGGCTAGCCAGATGTAAGCACAAATTTCCATGGTCTGGCAGTTTCCTCTTTTTTGTTGTGCTATGTTCTACACAGATTTATTAATTTCTCTCTTTAGGTCACTCTCTCCTTCTACCACTCAAATCAAACAAAAATTGTAAAGCCTTTTTGTGTAAAACTTGTTTTATAAAGTGAGCTATGATTGCACCTGCATTATATAAGTTCCTCATCTGAAAGAGAGAAACTAGAGTAACACCACAGAGAACAATCAGTGTCAGCACGTCCAGAACAGATTACCCCCTTCCTGTTAAAGATGCAAAAGGCAAAAACTAATGGACTACCAAACACTAAATGGAATGAATTCTCCATGCATTTGAGGTAAAGCAGTTTTATGAAGGATTCTGCCACTATTTATATGAGGTCATGACTCATCAAAATATCAACATTAATGATTTATAAATTTTTGATTAGTTACCATTTTGTGATATGACTCATAGATATTATCTCTGGAGCGTTAAGTTCTGCTGATCTGAGGCATAGATCTAATCTGAGGTTTAGGTTTTGGTATGTTTCTTTTTTTTTTTCCCCCTGAAATAATAAATTAGTAAAAAGATATTTTAATGCACAAAAATAGGAATATAACAAGAAATAGCTCTTTGGCATTCTTCTAATATTCATTTGCAGAGGATTTCAATCTAAGACATTATTTCTTGAGATATAGTTTTGACTTTTGAACAAGAAACAAATCAACCTTTCATATTCTTCAGTCACATTATTTCTAAGCAAGAACAAGAATACTTCATTCAAAGAAATTATAGCCTTTCCTATAAATAGCTATTTATAATTATATAAAAGTGTGTGAAAAAATAAGAAAAAATAAAACAAGTGTTCTAACTATGAAACTTTTCCTGTGTTCCAGTCCATGTCTGTAAAGAATTAATGGACTATGCTTTTGTAGTGTGATTCTCATCCTAGATATACCTGTGTGTATAAGCAACTTTATCCATGTAAGAATCCCCATTGATTTCAATTTACCCACAGAAGAAATATTTGCTGTATCAAGACCTTAAGTAGAAAGTTATCTTTCTTACCTATACCAAGTGGAAATATTAATAATATTTCATTGCAAATAATCTAAAGAAATTTTAACTTTTTATTCTTGAGTAAGATATATTAGTAACAAGAACTAAATTATAACTTAGTAACATTATTAACACTAGTAAGCTTTCAAATATATATTCATTCATGTTAGGATACTGCCACATTTACTAGATTAGTTGGGTTAATTATCATTATACAATAATATAAATGAAATCTATGTTATCTTTTTTCACATTATATCTTTTTGAATGAAACCTGTTGAAGTGTAAATATATCCATCACTCTGTGAAGATGAGGTCATAAATCTAGAAAAAACATACAGGGGGTCTTTATTGCTGTATGCTTTACACCTATGAGATTCAGCTCCCTATACCTACATCAGTCAACACAGGGACAATCAGAGAGCCACAGACATATTTCCTTAGTAAAGGGGCAGGTAGCCTGCACACAATACAGCTGACATTGTCCGAGCAGCTGGGGATCAGGTTAGGAAAGCTAAAGCCCTGTTAGAATTAAGTCTGGCCAGGGATGTCAAAGGCAGCAAGAAAAGCTTCTATAGGTATGTCAGTGGTAAAAGGAAGAAGAGGGAAAATGTGGGCCCTCTCCACAAGGAAAAGGAGACCTGTTTACCCATGATATGGAAAAGTCTGAGGTACTCAATGGCTTTTTTTGCCTCAGGCTTCACTGGTAAGTACTAGGATTGAGGCAATCCCAAACACAACTACACAGCAGAGAATGGATCGATGGCAGCACTAAGGAGAAATTTACGATGTTGGTTGATGAGAAGCTAAACACAACCCAGCAATGTGTGCTTGCAGCCCAGAAAGCCAGCCATTTCCTGGGCTGCATCAAGAGAAGCATGGCCAAAAGGTCAAGGCAGATGATTCTTCCCCTCTACTTTGCTTTTGTGAGACTCCACCTGGAGTAGTGTTTAGTTCTGGAGCCCCCAACATAAGAAGAATGAGGGCCTGTTCAAACAAGTCCAGAGGAGTGCCAGGAAGATGATCAGAGGGCTGGAGCACCTCTCCTCTGAAGATAGGCTTAGAGAGTTAGACTTGTTCAGCCTGGAGAAGAGAAAGCTCTGTGGAGACCTTATAGAAGCCTTACAATACCTTAAGCAGGCCTAAAAGAAAGCTGGAGAGGGGCTGTTTACAAGGGCATGGAGTGACAGGGCAAGTGGTACTGGCCTTAAGATGAAGCATAGATTTAGATTAGACCTAAGGAAGAAATTCTTAACTAGGAGGGAGGTGAGACACTTGAACAGGTTGCCCAGAGAGGTTGTGGATGCCCCTTCCCCAGACATGTTTAAGGCAAGGTTGAATGGGGTTTTGAGCAACCTGTTTTAGCAGAAGATGCCCCTACCCCTGACAGTCAACTGGGAACTTGACAATCTTTAAGGTTCCTTCCAAACCAAACCTTTCTACAGTTCTATGAATATAAGTACTTTAGGGTTGTAGATCCTGAACCTTACAGTAGTGAACCTGGAGCAGCACAGGGGGTGGTAATGGGATGATACCTCTTCTGAGGTGTCTCACATTAAAGACTGATGTATTCCTTTTTTTTTGCACATGAGAGGGTGTTGCATCTGTTCTGGTCAGGCTGAATTTTGCCAGACTAGAGCAAAGTAAGAGATAAAAGTGCATAGGTGACTAAAAGAGCCATAAGTCAAAACTGAAAACAGTCCTGTTAAGCAGCAGATAGAAAACAATATTTTATGAAGTTAACTAGGCTGGTTTTTATATTCTTTAGCCTAGAAATAAATTGTTTATAAGGCTAAGTTTTCCTCTAAAACTTTTGATAGAGCAATCTGGACCATCATAGGTGTTTCTCTGATATTTTTAACATAATTTTATTCAACAAGTCTGAATTATTCTGACTATAGTTCTTCAGCTGTTAGCATTTACAAAGCCATGACTGTGGAGGCCTATCCAATATCTGCAAAGCAAGACATGAGCTCTAAGTTTGTCAAATATATGACTATCATACAATAAAGGTAATTTTATTCTGAAAAGCAGTATTTTCTCTTTTGTATAGCATTATTGATAATTATTGATTATACATAAGTGGTTGGCATTCTAATAGAGACACTGTGAGCTTATAACTGTCAGTGGCTTTAGAAAATATCTATTGCTCTGATGTTTCTTATTCCCACCACACCTGCAGACTCACTTTCAGCAGTTAGCCCAGCTGTTTCTAGACTCCTTGGCCTCAAAACTCTCCTTCTCACATGCCTTATTTTTTTCCTGGAAGAGACTTCATCAAAAATTTCAGTAGCCTTCTGTCGTGGTTCAGCCCCAGCCAGCAGCTGAGCACCACTCAGTCTCTCGCTCACTTCCCAGTTGGTGGGATGGGCATGAGAATTAGAACAACAAAGGGGAAGCCCTTTGAGATAAGGACCGTTTAATGGGACAGCAAGGGAGAGGGAAACAACAGCAAAGCAGGACTTGTAATGGGATGCACACAAAGGCGATGACAAAGAGACCAATTTACCAACCAGAGGGACCAGACACTCAGTCCACATCCAGCCCATCCCGGACAGTGTTGACTACCCCTCTCCAGCCAGCCCCCTTTTATCGGGAGCATGACATGGTATGGAATAGCGCTGGCCAGCTCAGCTCACCTGGCCTGGCTCCTTCTGAGAATTGTCTCTATCCTAGCCAAAACCAGGACTCCTCCTTTTCATTCACAGAGTAAAAGCAATAACCTTTATTCTCATGTATGCTTACTCTCCCCTCTCTCCCTCTCCAAAAAAAAATCTTTTCTGTAACAACGTGACACCACATGTCCTTTACTTTCATTAAACATTTCATTTCTTACATGGCAATTAAGTCCTTCTTTTAATAAATCACATTTTCCTGTTAGGCATCCTCTTCAGTTTCCAAACTGTTTTTCAGTATCTTCTAGTGAGCAAGTAATTTGTGTATCTATATACTGCCATTCTTTGCTACTCTCCTGTTACTTTCGCTGCTTGTCTCTTATTTACAGAAGATTTTAAGCCAGTATTTAATATTTATCATTTAGTTCTAAGATTGAGTCCTTTTTACTCTAAGAAAAGCTGCCTGGAGGGTTTTTTTATCCTGACTGGAGGTTTTAACCATTAAAGTTCATAAAACACCAATTAAAACCAAACTTCCTTTCTTTTCATGCGGTGATATCATGTATTGTTTGCAGCTGATCTCAATTCTTCAGAGAATGTGCTCTGCTGTCATATTCTGGTTGGTAACTTCCCTAATTTAAATTACAATCTCTTTGATCTTACTTAATTGTCTCACAGTAATAAACAAATTCTTTTCAGGACAATCCTCAGATGTATATAGCTATATAAACATTGATTTATTTAATTATTATATAATCATTCAGTTAATTAATTAAATATCAGAAGCCAGATCTCAAACCTGGTAATGAAAAGCTAAATTTTTGTATTTTTTCAACGATCATAGAGTAAAAATCTTGATATAAAGTGAGTAAGGTGATATTGCAAGCTTTAGAAGGAAAGAGGGAAAATTACACTGTAGAAATAAGGACAGATCAGCAAACAAAATTGGAAGAAATGGACAGCACATGGTCCAGGAAATATTCTTTAATCAGAAAGCTTCCAAACACATCTAAGTTGTGCTATTCCAGGGGATGAAGTGGCTTTTAAAAGGTGTAGAAGTTTCTTCTCATCCTAGTTTAGCTGTTTTTCCAAACTGAAATTTCTGGACTGAATCTCTTAAAAGCGTAGTATATGTTACACTGCAAGTTGTGTGAAATCTAACAACTGTAACAATATCATATATTTACACTTTATCCTGTCATAATATTATTACTACAATTGCTCCTGGTTCTTGTGGTACATTACACAGGAAAGGTAATTGTTTATTAAATCTACTTCCATTGAAATGGATGGGAAAAATGCACAAAGGTGCACTAAATATTTCTGAACTGAAAAGCTTCCCATGCCGATAGGTAACTAAGAGGGACTAAGAATTTCCCTTTCAATTTTTCAGTGTGCAGATTGACTAATTTGCCTATGAATGACTAATTTGGCTTGTGAATCAAATGGTAAAATTTATGAATGAATAAGAAGTCAATGATACTTTAAACTTCTTTTACTGGTTTATCTTTCTGTTTGTCATTTAACAGTTTATGTGGTTTGAGTTGCATACTATCAAGTTCATTATCATTAAAGGCTCAAATCTTACTTGAAAAATGTTGTTGAGAATATAAATAGGTATAGGTTTATAGGAAAAACTACTGATTCCCGTTTTCCTTGGTTCAAAACCAGAAAAGAAGTCTAAAAATCTAAATTATTATGCCGTCACCATCATCATGAAAATTGCAAGTACTTTTTTTTAAATCTTTAGCAAAAAAAGCAGAGTCTGTCTTTTCTGCTCTTTTGCATAACTTATATATGACTTTTCTATCTTCTTCATGGATATTTTGAGAGAACAGAATTAGTTCTGTATGCTAATAATGCAGCATCTGCCATTTCTAATGCTGTGAGAAAGCGCATGCAAAATCACCCCACTTTAATCTCAGGTGCCCTAATTTAGATTGACAGTGTAATAGTAGTGATCTGGTATGAGAGCATGCCTGAATACAGATGAATTTATATATTCATCCTCTCACCTCTTTATTTTACAGTAGAAGTAGAGTGGCATTAGGCTTATATTGCAAAAAGTAATTGTTGGTATGATACCCCAAAATTAAGATGAAAGATGAAAAGATGTGTGTGTGGTGAGTGTTGCCTTTTTTTTGAAGTTTAAATTGGCATTGCAAAATTCTCCATTAGTTGTTTTCATAAACATAAGTGTTCCCATGTAAATGAAATCCAAACTAGCACTGAGGTAAAATTCTGTGAAGAAATACTTTTCTTACAGTGACACTACAGAGCTATGAACAGGTGAGACTGGGAATAGGAAAAGCAAATAAATGTAAGAAAAGGTAAGAAAAGTGAATGAAGCACAAACTCTCTAGGAAATTAAATTGTAACATCTACTGTGATAGGATAACTTAACAAACCTTTATGAAGTTTATGAAAACTTTATGAAAATGTTATGAAGCCTCCATGACATATCATGAAAGAATTCAGAATCAGTGTTGTGTTAGATTAGTAATATTTGGAAAGATTTGGTACCACAGGTTTTTTGCTGTTGTTGTCATCATCGTTTAACCCAGGAGGCAGTTAAAACAACCACACAGCCGTTTGATCACTCCTCTGCTTCACTGAGATAAAGGAGAGAATCAGGAAAACTCATGAGCTGAGATAAAGAAAGTTTCATATAACAGATGAAGAAGATGCTGCTGCTGCTGCTAGTAATAATAGTAATAGCAATGATGATGATGATGATGATGATGATAATAGAATATACAAAACAAGTGATGCACATCACCATTGCCCACCACCCACAGACCACCAATGCCCAACTAGTTCCTGAGCCATGGTCTAAACTCCTGACCAGCTCCTCACAAGTTATGTAGTGAGTATGACATCATCTGGTATGGAATATCCCTTTGGCCAGTTCGGGTCAGCTGTCCTGGTCATGTCCCCTCCTGGCTTTTTGTGCACCTCCAGGCTCCTCAGGGCAGTATGAGAAGCTGAAAACTTTTTAACTTAGTGTAAACATTGCCTAACAACAACCAATATATCAGTGTGTTATCAACCCATGAGCCTTTCATTATATTTTCTCTCTCCTGTCCAGTTGAGGAGGGGAGTGACAGAGTGGCTTTGGTGGGCACCCGGCATGCAGCCAGGGTCAACTCACCACAGTCTTATTTTGAAGTGAGCTCTTTTTGCTAAAAAGCAAAAAACATTTAATTTGAAGTGAAAACAACAAATACAATGTATGTCTTGGTACAATGGCATGGCACAGAAAAAGTGAACCTCTGTGTTTCTGTGTGTCAAAAGCACTACGTACATGTTAACTGTGAATTGCAAATTTTCACTGTCCATTAACAGCAGAAAATTGGTAACTACAGCACTTTCTCATGCCTGACCTCTTCCTCATAACTCTTCAATTCTAAGGGTAATTAGGACCACAGGAGTTTTATGTCAGTTATACCATTACACCTCTTTCTCTGCTATGGTTTTTGTTTGTTAGTTTGTTTGTTTCTTTTCCAGTACTGTCGTTTTAGGCAATCTAGGTACTTCAGAGATGTCTATGCTTTGGAGTATTTTCACTTACATAATTAGATCTAAGAAAGTACAGCCATGAGCTCCCTGAAATCATAGGCCACAACATAAATATGCTGTACAGGTGCATTTACTCACATGAACCTCACTCCTTCAAGAAATTCCCAGTTTCACATTTTTGCTTTTTGTGTTGAAGGTTGAAGGGAGGCAAGATCATTTATTTTCAGTTTTCCACATTAAAACCATTTCGTATTTTTGAAAAGTCTGGATTTATTACATTACATAAGATCTTTCTTCACAGGAGGATTAGTTTAAATTGTAATTGTAGATATAAGGATGCAGTTTGCCCACAATTCTTCCAACTTCTTAGTAAGAGATTTCTAAAGGAGAAAATAGTAGAAATTATAAAATGAATGTAACATGATCTGAATGAATCATATAACATGATTTGTTTTTCAGCAATTTGTAGAAGTCAGAAAAAAATAGTACAAATTAAGTACCTCCAGGACTATGCCCTTGGTAGTTTCCTTCACAGTCTGTGCAAGGTAGATCTGAACTTCAGTGGATTTATCTATACATAAAGCATAACATACTGATAAAACTTATAAGATAGCATTCTGGTTTACCAATATGTCACTCTTACAGTGTAGCACGAGCCTGGATGTCCTCAGGAGCTCACAGAAAATGAATTGTCATTGTTGGACACCGTGATCCATTTAGCTCCTCTTCCTGAATGGTTAAGAAACCATTTGTTCTCTTTTGCTTGCTTCAGTTGAAAAGAATCTGTTTTATTCTTCTTCCCTCAGGTGTACTCATCACAAAAGGATTAAAGGAGGTAACTTGCTGCTGCTTTGTATTCTGCATGACTGAGAAGCAAAGTAGATCTAGCACTGAGTAAGAGAATATCTGAGTTTAAATAAATTTATCAGAAGACAATCATCAGTGAGGCAGATTCCCTTATCCTGGTGAAAAATAAATGTAATATAAATGTGAAGTGCAAAATGGGAAACTGGAAGGCAACTTCAAAGTCCAAGGTAGTTTCAGAGATGAGAAATCGTTTGGTTCTGCAGGACTCCAAACAGCTCTCAAAACTGTAATTAGGATTTTTTTCTGCACCATGCTTAGTTCCAAAACTCACAGTACTTACCTCAGATTGTGAAACTGTTATACTTGGTGCTCTCTGAAAAGAACTTTTTTCTATAGAAAAAAATATGTTTCTGTTGAATGCAATGAATATTTTCTACTACTATGATTACAAAATAGACCAAAACACTGCTAGCAGAATTAACATGGCATAGATCACAGTTTATGGATTCTTGACATCTAGAACAATAAAAAAGAGAAAATTTTCTTCTGATTTTAAGACTATTGGGTTTTGGAGGTTTGGGGTAGTTGTGTTTTTTGTTTATTTTGTTTTGGTTTTTATCTTATTGTAAAATTGAATGATATGTATATAGATATATGTCACTTGAGAAGATGATTCAGGTTTTTTTTTCCTTTACAGAAGGTACCAGAATAAACAACACATAAGGGATCAGGAGTTGGTTTTCATTTTTGTATAATCTGTAAGACATTTAGTGTGCCTATGTTTGAACATTAAAAGGTTTTCTTGTGCTATACTTTAGTATTGTTTTTAAATATATCATCTGATACTACTTTTTACCACTCTTTCAGTGTAGTGAGATTGATTAATAGGCTCTTACTCCCTATACCAAGTGCTTATAATAATTTCTACCAGTGTTTTATTAACAAGATTTCCAGTTTTTGAGTGCTGATAGGAAATTAACCCAATTTACTGATTATCCTTACGTGTGACCAGAACTTCCTTAGCATCTCCTTCAAAGTCATCAAGTGCTTCTAAGACACCTGTTCCACTTAGTTTTAAAGAGCTGCAAAGTTTGAGGCCAACAGCATGTGCTCTAAGCCTCTTACTTGGATTCCTTTGAATCCTGTCTTTTGGAACAATAAGTATTAAGATTGCTGATGCTTCTGTGATTGAAGGACCACTGAAAATGGAAGAACACTCCATCAAATTTTAGATATTTTTTTAATAACTGCCTTTTTGTTATTAAGAAACTTTTCTCAACACAGATGACATACTTGTTTTCCTTTGGTTTCTGATTTACACTTCTTTCAAAGGTATACAGAAAGATTACTTGTATTCAGTTGTAAACTCATTTCACTCAGTCTGATTTGTCTGGAAAAAAAGACAATTACATTGCAATATGCACCATAACATGCATTATTAATAATGAATTATTGATTGCTAGAGATTTTAAATCTCTGTCTCTCTTGTTATTGGAGTAAAAAAAAAATTCATATGATTATATTCTGTAAGTAGGTTGCCCAATATTGGAATTGTTTAATTTGAAGTCATATGCAGTATCCAACAGTTGGATAAGTTTAGGAAAAATCCAGGGTTGCTTTACAGGTCTTCAGAGCTCTGATGCAGGAAATTTTAATTTTCTGTCTGCTGTAACTTGGGATTATTTTGGCAAATTTAAGATGTTGCAACACATATGAAAAGTCACCAAAAGGTTTTGTTAACATTTACTGAATAAACATGAATAAATGAGTCTTTCACCTTTGTAATCCTACTCTGAGGATTAAAATTCTCAGTGCTAGATTGTCATTCAGAGGTTCCCATAACTCTGAGGATTGCCCACTTTTCTAGTATTTATGAAGGACCCTTGTGTAGTATTTATGGAACATTATTACATTATTGACAGATTTCAAAACTGTTAGTGAATGCAGTTTTGTTACGGCAACAGCACTGACATGTCATGCATCAAGTTTTCTGTTGATATCTGGAGAAGCAGCATTATTGAATTTGCAGGTATAACGCACCATCATCACCACAGAAAATGCACATCTTTAATGAAGTTTCTTAATTGTGATATTCTCAAATGGCTGATTAAAAAGAATATGATACCGCCTGTTCTTTCAAACATTTAGCAATTTCACACTGTCCTTTTACAACAGTTACTCTAGTCTATTACAAGGCCCACTTGTACCTGTTTCAAGTTAACACTAGAACTGTATTCTGTTGATTCTAAATTAAGACCTATGTATCTATCCAGATATTGAAAAAAACCCACCAAATAAAACTAACTTTATATTAACCACTTCTAATCCTTTTTGCTTTCCTTTAATATAATCAAAATACAGATGTTATTTAGGTGTCAATACAGAACTCAGTAAGAGGATTTTGCACTTTGTATTAGCTTTCCCTTGCCCACTATTTTAAGAATCCTCTACAGTTGGCTTTACCACTTACATGAGTCCAATGTCTATTTGTATTCCTCCTCTCACCTTTCAGGACAGGGCTTATTCATCCTTTCTCCCCATGATTTCATTTATACCCTTTACATACCCGATAGTGATTTATTTTTTTTTTTTTACAACAGTCTAAATGCTTACAAACATATTAAATTCTATTGAAAAAATATTGAAAGAGATGAAGTGTTGATACTGGAGAGGAATTTATTGCTGTCACCGATGTTTTGATCTGCAGACAGCTGCACATGTACTTAAGTCATGATAAGCAGCTGATAAGGAATGCAAGTTTCCTATAACATTTTTAGATCTTCTAAAAACACAGACTTAAACTAGAGAAAAGAGTTATATAGGTAAAGTTATTATCCCCACCCAACTGCCATTTTATTCATGAGTTCTAGTTATTTTACCTGAAGGCTGATAAGCATGTGAAGAGTGCAACGTTCATATGTAGTCAATTAATGAAATCCACTTCTTCAGCTGTCACAAAAGGCTATCTGATATATTTCATGTAATTCTAGAATAATTTATGTTGGAAAAGACCCTTAAGATCATTGAGTCCAACCCTAAAACTAACATTGCCAGGTCCACCACTAAACCCTGTTTCTAAGCATCACATCTACATTTCTTTTAAATATCTCCAAGTATGGTGACTCAACCACTTCCCTGGGTACCCTGTTCCAGTGTTTGACAAAAGTATCTATAAACAGATGCATGTTTATTAAGAACAGACAGCTTTAGTAACAGTGCAAATAAATACATTCCATCACTTTAGATTTTTAAAACATAAAATTTAGAACTTAGATTTTTAGAGCATAAAAATATATGTCTGAAAATAGGTTTTGGAAGTGAATTTTTGGCAACTTCTATAAAATTATCAGGTTTAGAATCATAGAATCACTAAGGTTGGAAAGGACCTCGAAGATCATCAAGTCCATCCATCAATCTAACACCACCATGCCTACTAGATCATATCCTGGAGTGCCACGTCTACACGTTTTTTTGAATGTCTCCAGGGACAGTGATTCAACCACCTCTCTGGGCAGTCTGTTCCAGTCCCTCACTACTCTTTCCATGAAGAAGTTTTTCCTAATAGCCAACCTAAATCTCCCCTGATGCAACTTGAGGCCATTGCCTCTTGTCCTGTAACTCGGGAGAAGAGACCGACATCTTCCTCACTACAACCTCCTTTCAGGCAGTTATAGAGAGTGATCACGTCTCCCCTCAACCTCCTCTTTTTGCATTAATGCAGTTCTGTACCATTTGTATCATGAGTAGATCATTGTGGATTACAGCTATATTGTACCCATCAGTTCTGAAATTCTCCCTATTACAACATCAGTTTCTTCTAAAAGCATTATAATTTTGTTCAACTTGATCATTAGGAACACAGCTGATATTGAACCTGTGATTATGAACTCTTATTTTCCATTACATAATTATGAATAATTGAAGAGGCGAATATTTAGAATGACTGAAAAATAGTCCTTAGATCATGTTCTGCTCTCAAAGTGAATAAATTTGAAATAAATCAGGTAATTTGGGGATTTTTTTCCAAAGAGAATTTGGTTATCAAAATCAGATTAATTTATTCACTTGTTGAATCTAGTTTTCCTCTTCCTAATCAGCCTTTCTTTAAGTGATTTCATCTTTAACACGTTGAAAATACCAAGTTTCTACATACAGCTTTGAACCTCACTCTGTATTCAGTACTTTAATAATAATAATGTACCATAACTAAACATAGACAAAATGCTCTCTGAAAAAGTTAATCGCTAAACTGTTCTCTAATTTTTCTCATAATACAGATAACAGTGTAGAATAAATGAATACAATGGCCTATAGTTTATCTACTGAAAAGAGTGGAAAACCATTCTGTTGTCTTCAGCTTCATAACATTTGCTTTCTCTCTTTCCCAGATAACTTGGAGTCTGAACAAATCTGGTAGTCTTATGACTATCAACCTAGTTTTGGGTTCTCAGGTGTCACTTGAATATGTATTTTTCTGGAATCAGTAAGGAATTAGTGGTGATTCCACCCCATTTGGTCAGAAGAACCTAAATGATGGTGATTGCCTTTTTTAGATAAATGCCACAATAGGTATATTGAGGCTTAATTCTTATTTCACTTTAACTTTTATATCGTGCCCCTAAGTAATAATACTTCATTTACACACACACCCCACACTCCCCTCCCCCNNCCCCCCCCCCACACCCGCCCCCCCCCCCCAAAAAAAAAGGCCTATCCCCACTATCTAAACATATCTCTTTTGCACCAGAAATGTACTGGCTTGAAAAAATCAGTTCATCCAAAGGCACTCACATTCACAAAATCCAAAATCTACTTCTGTATGTTATAATACATTTTTTATGTTGTACAAATGAAAAGATTACAAACTGGTGTACTCTTTTTTGAATTAACTGAGTAATTAATAAAAATTCATTTAAGAATCTAGATTAGGTTTCTATGAAGACTAGATACCAGTTAGTTTGATAGAGAAAAACATGTGACACCACAAAATGTAACAATATGACATCCTACATATGAAGCTATTTAAAATTTAGGTAAGGAAAGCTTTTGTTTTATTTTGTTTTGCTTTTTAAGATATAAGGATTTTTTGTTAGTTGATGTGGTAGCAGCAGAAAGGTTCCTATTTGAAATGCTGGCCTAACAGAAACAAAGATGACTGAAATCTATACTTTCTCCAGCCTTCGATCATACCTTGTGAGCTAAATGATTTGGTCATAAAGCTAGGATACAATACACTTCATTGATTAAAACTACATTTTGTATGGGTATCGTATACCATAAGTTTCTAAGATTCATTGGCCATTTTAAACTCAGACAGTCTGCAAATTGCCCCAGCACTGAGGAAAATGAACATAAAGGAAAAAAAATGTAAGTAAATATTGAATTGCTCTTTATTGTATTCAAAGTACAAACCAATATTGGTAATGCCACAAATCTTTCAGATAAAAATACCTTGATTTTGGGAAAGGATAAGCTGAAAAAAATAATGAAGTACTTACGCATTCATTGTCAATAATTCTCTTGCAAGATTACTTACTTTAACAAGCCCAGAAAGCTAACAATGAACAGAGAAGATATTGAACTAACAAGCAACGTATTTCAGAAACATTCCTGAATGTTTCATATGAGATTGGGGGTGGGGGGTGGAGGGTGGGGTGTTAGATTCTATGTTCCTCTAAAAGCAGATTATTTTTTTTTTTTAATATACATTTTTGGATGGAATTCTGCTTGTCCAAAATAGGAAAAATTATACCTGAAAGACCATTTTAGGAATGAATTTTCTTACTGATCACCTACAAAACAAATCCATCAATTTAACTATTAGTAACAGAAGAGCCTGCTACTGAGAGTTGTATTTGACAGCAAACTGCAGACATAAATCTTGTCTTTACAACCACTCTATTTCTTGTCCAAAATGACAAGCCTTTCAGCTTAACTTCTATCTCACACCACTAAGCAGATGATCTTCCTTGTCTTTAGTGTTCTTTCCACTTTTCTGTAGTGTTTTCCGATGATACTCAGAAAAATAAACAATGCACTTACCATTAGGGTAGGAGAGAGATTTTCAGCTACATCTCCTTTAATAGATGTAGTCCTATGGTTTTGTCATTATCTACAAATAGATATCAAATTCCTCAAAATATTTAAAAACAAACAGACATACCTACTTGCTTTGCAAATAAGTCAAGAACTATCTAAATCTAGAACATACCATATTTGTTGTTCATAATGCTAT
Source organism: Psophia crepitans (assembly GCA_013399095.1). Classification (NCBI taxonomy): domain Eukaryota; kingdom Metazoa; phylum Chordata; class Aves; order Gruiformes; family Psophiidae; genus Psophia; species Psophia crepitans. The sequence goes on along the minus strand of VWZZ01007695.1, from coordinate 52,424 downwards.
GTTATTATGTCTCTTCCATTTCATGAATTCTTCTGCTCCCTTGATTTGAATGAAAGATAATTTTTGGCCTAATTTTCCAGAGTTTAAAGCAAACATACAAATGCTAATGGAGTGGGTCTTTAGCTGATTATAGAAAAGTTTTCAGAATAGTTTACTACATACTTAAAATACATAATTCTGAAATGGAATTAGTATAAATACTCATTTAATATTCTGTTAAGATGAGACGAATATGTGAAAAAAGCAAAATAGCAAATAAAAATTCAAAACAGGTCCAAAGAAAATTAATAGACAGTAATAAAATGTCTTAACTGTGACAGAACAAACTGTAAGGAAACATGCTTTGATTTATGCATAAAGATAAATAAAAGAAAATGTAATGGAACTATTTTATTTTCCTGGAGAAAAAAAAAAATTAATCAAACAATAGCTTCTGACAATGTAGGAATTTGTCCAGAATTTTCCTTCTCAGAGCATTTAAAACTTTCTGCTTTGATCTTAGCTTACCTGAAGGTAGATACAGAAAACTCAAAATGTTTTGTAAAATGGAAACACAGCTTTCAGTAATTTACCTAATACTATTACCAAGAGTGGAAAATATTCCCTATGAAATATAAATATGCATTATATTACGTACCTGTAGAAGCCTAAAACCACAACTTGTCCACAATGCTGTTGCCAAATAATGGAGGAACCAGAAAACCAGTTACAAAATATATGAATGTATTTGGCCTCTGTGGCGGCGTGATTTTTTATGTATGCTTTTACACTTTAATCCTCATACAGAGAATAACAAACCATTGATAATAAATGAGACAAAGGGTATTTTTAACTTTATAAAGCATCATCTTGTTCTTACATAGATGGAAAATATGAAAAGGAGATGGATAAACACTGGTGGAGAATATTGCTTAGGAAAATTACTCTGCCCTATCCTGAGTACACCAGAGACAGTTAAATGTATAAAAATTGAGTTGAAATACTTTGGTGCAAGAAAAAATTCTTGGATCAACTATTACATTAAAATCAGTTTTGATTTCCATTTATTCAAAGATACTGTGACATTAGAATAGCAGCATTAAACCCCCAAACTCATCTGTGTAATCAGTAGTCAGTGACAACAACAGAGGAATAATATTCTGTGTAAATAATAAACTGATTCAGTTTCAGAATAAAAGTTTTGGGTTTGCTTTTCCTGAACATTTTAATAGTGCTGAAACTATTTTTTTTTATTTGTATTCCAAATCCTAAACCAGTAGTATTGTCTGCTGATCAGATATTTGCAAAGTACATTTATATTACAACTTCCTGCCTACTGTAGCTATAATTGTAGACTTCACTTGAAAAGGTGTTCTGAATATGGCTTCTCGGTCATAAAATCATATCTTCTTATTAGCAAAAGAATCTTCTATTGAAAAATCACCTTCGTTTACGACATATGCTTTTTTAAAAAATTTGGTCAGTCAAATTTTGGTTCACAGCTCATTCATGAGAACACTGAATCATCTCAGAATAAGTGAGAACATGGCCTAACCAAGACTGGAATAAAATCTAAGCTCTAGTTGCTTAAATCACCTTAATCATCTAGAGTTTTGTGCATGCAAAAAAAAAAAACTCTGAACATACTTTAGCATTTCATAGAATCATAGAATCATAGAATCATTTAGTTTATTAGGAATGCATGTAAACTCAGTGGATTTTACTCAGACAAATAAAGTTGAATATAGAATAGAAACAGAATCATAGAATTTTTAAGGTTGGAAAAGACCTCTAGGATCATCAAGACCAACCACGAACCCAACACCGCCATGTCTACTAAACCGTGTCATGAATTACCATGTCTACATGCTTTTTGAACACCTCCAGGGATGGTGACTCCACCAGATTTCTGGGCAGCCTGTTCCAATACCTGACCACTCTTTGGTGACAAAATTTTTCCTAATGTCCAATTTAATCTTCCCTTGGAGCAATTTGGGGCCATTTCTTCTTGTCCTATCACTTGTTGCTTGGGAGAAGAGACCAACACCCACCTCACCACAACCTCCTTTCAGGTAGTTGCAGAGAGCGATCAGGTCTCCCCTCAGCCTCCTCTCCTCTAGACTAAACAACCCCAGTTCCCTCAGCTGCTAGACTTGTGCTCCAGACCCTTCACCTGTTTCATTGCCCTTCTCTGGACATGCTCCAGGGCCTCAATGGCTACTCTTGTAGTGAGGGGCCCAAAACTGGACACAGTACTCGAGGTGCGGCCTCACCAGAGCTGAGTACAGGGGAATGATCACTTCCCTGCTCCTGCTGGCCACACTATTCCTGATACAAGCCAGGATGCTGTTGGCCTTCTTGGCCTTCTGCGCACACTACCGGCTCATGTTCAGGGTAGTGTCAACCATCACCCGCAGATCCTTTTCCTCTGCACAGCTTTCCAGCCACCCTACCCCAAGTCTGTAGAGTTGCCTGAGGTTGCTGTGATGGTCATGTTACTCTCTGAGCTGCCCTGTAATGTATTAATGCATTCTGCTGAGACTATGGGATGGGAGGTATTAAAAGAGGGAGGATTTTAGTTAAATTAGGGAGATTTTCTGAAGCTTTGACTTTAGGAACTAGATTTAAGTCTTCCAAGTTCAGAAAGAAATGGTACCAGTTTCAATGTACCTAATTGTCTGTATATCTGACAATGTCAACAATTAGTAATAAGGAATTCAGGGAAAACTGGAGCCCAGCCTACCAATTTAAGTACCATCATAACTTCTCTGTTCTAGATTTCATATAAGTGTGATTTACTGTGATAGTTATAAGCCGTATAGTCTCTCTTGGTATTTTTTTTTTCTTGTACCTGTAAGTATAATGAATTAAATGGGTTTATGTCAATAAATATAATTTATAAAACAATTTTGGGTAATTTCACATGATATGTGAAATCATCTCTCTTCTTATCTTCTATTTTTTGCCAAAGGAAAATCTCTGCCAAAAGAAGAATTTAAACAGCTACCAAATACAACTCTGAGATCTGCTCCTATAACGCTTCAAAAGACCAAAGATCAGCTTCTTTTCTATCTGTCCATACCAATTAATTATTATTAAAATGTAACGGGATTCAGTAAGATAATTTGTGTTAATAATTGCCCATGAAAAGATCTACAAAAGGTTGAAGATGATAACACTCACTCTTAAAAGACTACTTATTTATGATAGCTTGTCTGTATTTATATTTAATCTAACAGCAGAATGAATGTACTACAGGTACACATACAGTTTAATGGAAATATTACAGACTGAGTTCTGTCAACTATTGAGTTCTGCTGTCACAGTTGATATGTTACTGATGTCTTTCCTTCTGAAATTAAAGAGTCTGCTTGGCAAGATTAAGAATGACTGATGTGACACAATAGAGTTTGCCCACCAGCACAGTAAGGTTATTTCATCCCACTTTACTGAAAAATAAACAGTATCGGTCAATGTAAGTTAATCTTCAGCTTCAATTGAGTATGCACTATGCAAAGCCAATTGAATAACCTGCCTATACACAAACACCATTTCTATTGTCTCCTGCCATGCATTTTGCTCCGTGTCAAGTAAAGAAATTCATCCTGAAACAGAGACAATATTCTGCTATTTCTCAAATCACATGTATAGCTGAAGAAAACAGATAGCAGACGTAATAGATTGTAACCTAAAGGTAGGATAATTCAGTAAAGTGTACTTTCTTTTATTGTCCAATAAGTAGAACTTGATATTTCTGATTCAGTCCTTTTACTTCTTGAAAGCACAAACAAGAATTCATTATTTATAATATGCCACATCATGATGTAAACATGTCTTGTACGTGTTTCAGCTCACTGGGTTTAGAAGAGTGCCCTATTAGAATGGAAATGCAGATTTGTGTTTTCTGTTATAATAAATGCCACTGAATGTGTTTTACTTCTTGCCATTGGATGTGTAGAAAACAGCTCCTATCTTCTGTTTTTCATCAGCTCAGCTCATCCAGGTCAGGCAATATCCCTTCCATAAGGTACAGAAACAAAAAAACAAAACCACACGGAAGACCAAATAAATTCTATACAATATTGTATGCTTTCCTTCTTATCTGTTATTTTCCCTACATAAAATTATATTCTTACCTGCTATTCATTTCTCAATGTCAAATTGTATTGATTAACAGTAAAAATTAAGGCTTTACAATAGTTTTCAAATGACGAAATAGTGATGGTGTTCTAGATGTCCTGCTCTTGGTATAGCACAAAAATTATTCAATGGCTGTGATGACTGCACAAAACTTGGCAACTAAGTTTTGTGTGCTCTTATAGCACAGATATGAAAGATGATCTCAATCATAGATTCATTATGCTTCAATTCTTATTTCTAAAACTAGGCTAATAGCCCTCCCATAGTTCACAGATCTCTGACAGTTTGCTACTTTCAAAATTCTTCAGTGTTTTAAGAATGTAGTATGCTTTTAAGAAGTATGCTTTGAAAACGAAACAGAAATATACATCTATTCAGGGTGAGGTGATTCTATAATATGTGTAGTTTATTTTATAAGACATATTCAATGAGTGTTAACAACTTTCATTCCCATCATCTGGATGGTGAATGTTAAATACCTTCACACTCCTACAGTACACTACTTCACAGAATGCAAAAAAAAACTCTGGTTCATCTACAGGTTCCCCTTCTCAGGAGATAAGGTTTAAAGATAGGGGTAGAAGAGGTTTAGGATTAGGACTAAAGGCGTATTATGAGGAACAAGCAATGACTAAACATTTCCATTTTCATCCAGTTGTAGGAAATAGGATAGCTAGATATTTATCAAGATTTCTTCAGAGATGTTTTCCATCTTAAGAGAATGATTCCTTTCCCACGTCACTCAGAGATTCTGTGGGACAGTGAATGTTCTCCACAAATCACCTAGCTGCAAACCTGAACTAAATTCACACTCTGCTTCTGCCTGCTTTGCTATAGGGCTTTTTGTAGCCCTTGTAACTCTATACTCCTCCTGCCTCTACTTTGAGTTGCTTGTAAAAACATAGTGACAACTTTTCCATCCTGCTATTCATAAAACAGTGAAGGAAAAAGCTGCTAAATTATCACGACTGTCCCATGGCTTCAGAACAAAGGACTAGAGAGAGAGGGGGGAGGGAGAAAAGCTAACCAGCCACTATTTTAAAATATGGTACCTTCATTTATAGAGAGCCATTAATTTCTAATGTAAAAAAAAACAGCAAACACAGATATCTTCTAGCTGACTGCAACATATGTTCTGCTTTTGAACCCAAATTGTTATAGAAGAAAGTTCTAGGAATGTGCTAGAAGCATTATTCAGAAAAATCTAAGCAGCTAGAGATTAATATAGCAGGCTAATGATTATTGACTAGTTAAATGAAGTTTCCAAGTGTTTCTTCTGATTTTTATAGAATGGTATGCCATAAAATATTATGTGATTGCAGTTCTCTGTAGCGTGGTGATGTAACACTAAACTCCAGCATTAACTGGAAAACTGCATTTATTTCAGCAAGGCTTGGCTTGCTTATACTATTTCTGAACAAAAATTTCGGGTCCTCCTTTTTCTCTGTCACTAAGCATCACTGCAGGGATAGCTCATTGTTAAGCTAGTAGGAGTTATGAGTCAGACACACAAAGGTCTTCTATGAAAAAGGAAAAGTAAGATAAAATTTTATATATGAAGAGATTCACAGCAGTAAGCTGTAACTGTGCTACTTTTTGACAGGTTGAGGAGGTCTTACTTTTCCAGGGTTGTGGCTTGAGAAAGATTTCTTCTTACTCAGTAGAACAAGACTTCTTCTTATTGGTACTGACAAGGATGTGTGCAATTGAATAACCAGTACTACCAACATCAGTGAGAAGGCACAGTAGTCCAGATCCAGAGACCACTTCATCCAATTTTGCTTGCTTATTCTCCAGATTTTTTTTCCTAGCCCAACAAGCATAGGATTACTCTTGGCAATGCCTTTCAGTACTCCTGATTTCTTGTTCCATGGAGTGACAGAGCAGTGAAATAGTGATAAAGAAAGAGATATTGATTTATATATCATATCATATTAAAAACGTCAAAGTGACAGCCAATGATTCTATTCACCTTTTTTTCTAAAACCAAAAATATAAGAGATTTCTAGTAGTTTGCCTTTATGAGGCTATATAGAGGTCAAACTGGTCATAATATGACTTTATTCCTTGAATATAGCAATAAGGCACTTGGTGAATAACAATTCAAAGACTTTCAATTTTAATAAAATAGTAGGCAATAAATCAATGAATGTCAATAGAGACTTAACTGTCAATTAAAGATCCAAGGTCTTACTCTCAGCTATGAACTCCTACAACTAGTTTCTTGGGGATAGGCTTTGGATTCTGTTTCTATTTTTCTAAATATTAGTAACAAATCAAGTAGAAAAGTGCACATTTCTGGAAGATGCCACAGTAAGAGTGTGTGTACTGTTTCATATGATATTGCACAACACACGCTCATAATCTGATGGGATACAGAGGGTAAAATTTGCCATATGCTAGTGATTTTAATTTTGTTTGGTATGCCTCTAACTAGAATGAACACAACTTAGGACTAAATTAAGGAAAAATTGTTGATTCTTAAAGTATGACTTAGTAGAATAGAGCTGCCGAGTGTAAATTTATTTCTTGTAGCTGTATTTGTTTTCTTTCAGTCAGAAATAACTCCTGTCCACCCCAGCAGTAATTCCAATACAAGAGTACACTCTCTGAATGCAGAGTACTCCAGGTGCCAAACGATGACCATTTATACATGTTCAGAAACACTTCAGCCTAACTAGCATGATTAGTTCAATGTCAAGCATTTGAGACAAGGAGCTTTTCAGTTTGCTGAATGTACTCACTCTAGCAGACATTTTACAGTACAAGTTGCACATGGTGGTAGAACTAGTACCACACAAAGTGTGTGAAGCTGTGGATTGGCATGATGTCTTGTCAAAAATAAATAAAAGAGCCAAACCTGGTAACTAAATCAGGCAGTTAAGAAGTGGGTACAATCCTCTTTACCTGTAGAGAAATCAAATTTCAAAAAGACCAGGTTCTAAATAGCAGCTATGGAGCTGTTTGAAGAAAACAGTGAGTCTGGAAGGGAAAACCCCTCTAATTTCAGTTGCATAAATGAATATATTAAAGAAGAATGTGATTGCACTTTGACATTCAAATAATTTGCTTAAGAGCGAGAGACTTGTGTGTTCTGTTTCTTAATTGCTTTTAGGATTTTGCATTAAAATATCAGTAGAATAAAATTCTCAATCTTGGGAAAGCAAAGAGGCAAGTAGCATTTTTTTCCTCCCTGATCTGTATATTTTATTTATTACATGTATTTTAGATTTAATAGTATCCAGGGAAAACAGTTACTTTGTCACATAGGGTTTACCGTCAATTTAAAAATCTATTGTCCCAAAAGTAGCAAAGCCTATTAAGTTAATGGGTGACACTTTTTTAAGTGTCGAGTACATGTGAGAAAATGCAGCAGTCTTTCCTTCAGCTGACAGTATGTGTAACCAAGCCTCACAAGTAAACTCAAGATATACTTCAGGGTATAGAAAGTGTTGCAAAATAGATAATTCTGACTAATCCTTTAAAGAATCTGCAGGCTGTACATGGAAGTAGACCCACACAGAAATTTGAGTGAGTTGATGTCATAATTCTTCAAGGCTACATCCTCCTGAAATCAAATTAATAGAACAGAAAAAGCATGTGTTTACAATTATCAGTTGTTCCTATATCCCTTGACCTAGTCTTAAAAGAAGAATATAGAACAGAAAGTTCAAGGCAATACAGGAGGTAGGTAAATGTAAGGCAAGAGTACACTGAATGGTGGATAATTCCCCACATCAAATACCAATGTGAATGTTGTTGAGAACTAAGTTTTACTTGAAAAGGAATTTCAAATATTTAACAATAGCATCAAAAAACTGACTTTTACACTTCTAGATGACTGTGTATTGCAATTATAAAGTTCCTGCAATAATAATTCCTTCATACATTAAGAAAAAAAAAGGTACAAAACGATGGCAATCAAAAGTCGTAAGAGAAAAGTGCTAGATGAGAATGTGGAAGTAAAGAGAAGAAATAACATGCAGAAATGGAGAAAAAGGTGGATCTTAGAAATAAAACTCCAGGAAGCCACAGAAAAGCCTAAAAGGCTTTTCTTTTCCTTTTTTTTTTTTTTTTTTTTAAATTTATTTTTTATTTTAACTTTTGCAGAAGACAGAATGAATCAATCTTGTCCAGAGGGAAAGGTAGAGTGGATCAGCCAGCTGCTTTCTAAACACATCAGAAGAAAAGCTTCCATAAAAATCATAGTATCATTCTGAGAAAAGCAAGCAACTTGGAATATTTTTTGGAATGGAATGGAATGGAACCGAATGGAACCGAATGGAACAGAATAGAGAACAGATCCTTTGGAAGGGACCTACAACAATCATCTATTCTAACTACCTGACCAATTCGAGGTTCAACACAAGTTAGTGACATTGTCCAAAAGCCTCTCAGACATCAGCCACTGCACTAGGCCTGTTCCAGTATTTGATCACTCTGTGGGTAAAGAAATGCTTCATAATGTCCAGTCTAAACCTCTCCTGGTGCAACTTTGAACCATTACCCCATGTCCTGCCACTGGATCCCACGGAGAAGAGCTCAGCACCTCCCTCTCCACTTCCCTCCTCAAGGAAGCTGTAGGGATCAATGTGGTCAGCACTCAGTCTCCTTTTCTCCAAACTAGACAAACCCAGAGTCTTCAGTTGCTTCTCGCAGGACATGCCCTCCATTTTCCACCAGCTTTGTTGACCTCCTCTGGAATCATTCAAGGACCTTCACATCCTTCTTAAATTGTGGGGCCCAGAACTGCGTACAGTACTCCAAGTGAGGCTGCACCAATACTGAATACAGCGAGATAACCACCTCTTTTGATCAGCTGGTTATGCTGTGTTTGATGGACCCCTTGGCTGCCAGGGCACATTGCTGATTCATATTGAGCCCGCTATCAACAATCACTCCCAAATCCCTTGAGAGCAAGACTGCTCTCAAGCTGCTCCTCTCCCAGTTTTTACCTGTACTTGGAAATACTGTGTTCAAGGTGCAGAATCCAGTGTTTGGACCAGTTAAATTTCATCCCATTAATCGGTGCACAATGCTCCAATCTATCTAGATCCCTGTGCAAGGCCTCTTGTCCCTCAAAAGAGTCAACAGCATCTCACAGTTTGGTATCATCAGCAAACTTGCTAATGGTGCATCCACATCATTGATAAAAATATTGAAAAGAACTGGGTCTAGAGGAACATTGCTAGTGACTGGTCACCAGCCAGATGTAGTCTCATTTGACCTGTTACTGGAGAGTGTATTTTAAAGAGTTAAAGTATCTTGGGAGACTGTGCGTTTGAAAGGAATTCTTTCAAATGTTTATTCTTTCTTACTCTTTCCCTTTCTGCACAAAGTTAGAAAAATAATTGGTTCTGTGGCTGTTTTGAGGTTTGCTGAGTTTTTTGTTTATTTGTTTGTTTGTTTTAAATGTTTGTTGAATTAGGGCTCAGGTAGCTAGAGTAGCCATATGTATTCCATTAACAATACCAAAGGTCTTTGCACTCCTTCCTTGTCTTCTGAGACAGCAACAGTGAAGATAGTCCTAACCTTACTCACATACAACTGTGGCATTATCTTTTCTCCCATTTTACTTTTCCTTAACATTTGAATTCTCACAAATTTGACAGAAGTTTCTCAACAGAGGTTTGTGTTTTTTTCCCCTCTTAATCAAAAGAGAATAAAATATTTAAACTTTCATATCTTGGACTCTATGAAAATGTGAGGTATTTGCAAGCGATATCTGTAAATGGAATGAGAGTTTTGAGACATATCCATGTGCTCTCGATTTCTTCAGGACATACTACTAGATGAAATATTTCCTGGCAGCAGATCCATCAAAGAGGATCAGGGAGCCAAAAATCTGAGAATGTGTTTAAGGGTGTTATCTAGGGTAAAGAAGAGTTCTCAAAGTGGAAATGAGAGAGCTTTACCAGCCTATGATTCATCCACCTGTGAAAGTTTCTTTTGCTTTAAGGCAGTGGTTCGAAGAGGTCTTACCCTCCTACCCCCTAATTTGATCTTTTTACAGCTTTTATTCTATATATGTAGTTTACCTATTTACTTAGTGTGAACTGCCATCATAGGATGGCATTTTACCTATATGTATCTTCCCCTGCCTGAAGCCTTTCATTCAGTATCTGTGGAAGTTTTTGGCACCCTACTAGCATGTATACCAACTTAATTTTTTTTTAAAATTTCCATATAACAGTTTTTCAATATGTCTTTAATACAGTTTCTTACTTGGTTTTCTTTTTCTGAGTTAACCAAAGCTTAAAATATTCTACAGTTCTTCACTGGTTCTCATCAGATAAAAGGATACTTTCTGATTTCCATTTTAGTACCACTTATTGCTTGAAATTCAGGATTGAATGTTGTATATACACCTTCAGCCTATTCACTCTAACTTTTGCATTTCTTTTAACTGTTCTCTTTTGCACTTGAGTTTTTTTGTTCATTCATTTGTTTTGTTGCAACTCATCTGCACCTAACCTTAAGAGCCTTATAAAGAAACTCATCTGAAGGAAATTCTCTGATTTTGTCCTATGCATAGGACCTTTAAGTGCCTCCTATCTCCTACACATATATCACATCAACCTCTTAGCTTGACAGCATAAGACCTTGTGACACAGCAGAGTCCCTATCACTTAAACCTTGGTTTATACGAACAGAGAAAACAGAACATGTATGCCAAAAACAAGCTGTGAGATGCTCTCGCCAACTATCTGACAGATACACCTGCTCCACCATCTTGACACTATTTCTGTAGTTAACCTTTTTTAAAACCCCATGTGTAAATTGGCAGGAAGACCTTTCTTAGGCTTTACAAAATGTTAATCTATACATATTTTTTTAATGCTTTTTGAATACAAGCCTATAATGGGACCATGGTAACAACTATTCACAGAAAAACTTCTGAGTGTTTCTACTGATTCAGGATGTGTTATTTTTTTCATGTTCTAGTAGCATAACAGCTCTGGAAGCTTTTAGTTTCCTTTTGGGAGTAGTAAAAAATTCTTATTTTTAGCCTTGAAGCTCTATATTATTAGAGTCCAAGTAAAATTTATAAATACCTTTATCCGAGTACAGCTTTGTCACACCAGTGTTCACCTAAACATTTTTGTTGATTTCAGTGATGGGATACATGAAATATCAACAGTGCTGGCGATGAAGATGTGAGACATCCTACAGGAAACCTGTACTTTTTTGACCTAGCCAGACAAGTTGTTGCATGTCAACTAGCACTAAACATCAGTGCTCAGGTAACTGAATTAAGATTTCAATGAGTGGAGAGACATGTGGGATGCCTGCAATCTGTACCTAGCTGCCTAATTTGAGTAGTTGTATGAATATCTTGAAATTTGCTCTGTAAGCTTATTTAGGCTTCTGCCTTAGTAAGGGCCCTACTTACATTAACAGGAATGTGCATTTTTCAGTCATCACCTCAAAACTTGTTTTGGTCTTTTTAACAATAAGAAATCTAGAGCATCCTCATGAAGTGACATTATTTAAGGAAAAGTTTTAACAAAAACATTTAGATTTCATCATATAATTAATCAGCTATCCTCTCATCATTTTCACACAATCACTGTCCATTTCTGAGACAGTATCTATTTTATAAAGTTTTAGAGATGCATCTTTTTTTTCTGACTTCATGCTTCAGAGAAGATGCAAGGAACAGCTCCTGTTTTTGAATATCTAATAACACTCTTTGCTATATATTCATTAATCAAGTACCTTGACTGTTTGATACAGGTCTCTCTGAATAATTCTTATTTACCCTACTTGCTGACTTATTTTAGGAGATGGCTGATTTATGAATCAGCATTTAAACTCCTTTTATATTGATTTAAAATGTATATAATTTTGCTGGAATGTGATCTTTTTTTCATAGAAATGAATTTAATATTTTAAAAGATTCTCTTCCTGTAACGAGAAATTTCAAGTTGATGGTATTCTGTGAGCAATCATGTCTATTATACACGACATTTTATATTATAGACTTTGTGATAATTAATCAGAAAAACTCTGTCTCTTCCAAAACAACTAAGATTTCTAGAAAAAGGATAATCAAATGGTTTCATTGCTATCTATACAGAATACCAGAGAAGTTATTCTGCATTATTCCTAGCATATTGCAATGATCGTTAATATCATGTATGCCTCTCTTTAACTAGGACTGTTGTTGTCTGTGAAGTTAAAAAGCGTGATAGATGATGTGGGTTATATTGGTTTATACATTGCAAATGATTACCCATCATCTCAAAACGTCAAGGTACTCTACGTTTACAGAATCTCCATAGTAGACACTATTATCTGTACAATATCTATTCTGATACAACACATGACCTTTCACTAATAACTGGAGCCTTTTTGTACATATATGAATATATATATACATAAAGGCATTCAAGTAGTAAGAGTAATTCATTTCAGTCACACTGTAGAAATAATGTTGGCCTCTTCTTGCAGATAACTAGTGACAGGACTAGGGGGAACAGCTGCAAGTTGCGCTAGGGGAGGTTCAGGTTGGAGATTAGGAGAAATTTCTTCTCTGAAAGGGTGGTCGGGCACTGGAACAGGTTGCCCAGGGAGGTGGTGGAGTCACCGTCCCTGCAGGTGTTTAAAGAAAGGTTAGACGTGGTATTGAAGGACATGGTTTAGTGGTTAATAGGTGGGGGGGGGGACGGTTGGACTGGATGATCCTTGAGGTCTCTTCCAACCTTAATGACTCCTATTCTATTCTATTTTATTCTATTCTATTCTATTCTTTTCTATTCTATTCTATTCTATTCTATATGCTATTCTTGTAATTATGTATTAGGTTTGATCATAATTGAGAGGAAAACTCAACTCCCAGTTCTTGGTCAATAAGCAGGTAATGCTACTTTATCACATACTGGCCATTTCCCCACCTGCAGTTACCACTTCTACTAAAGAATGAAATCTGATAAAGTGCAAGCAAAGGTCCTATTTTATAGCTACATAAAGATGTACATTAACTGGACAGGCTGTTGTTTTGAGTGCCAACATTCAAATTCAGTTTCACTATGCCATAAACACCAACCTTTGCACTGTAACCATTCAGTGATTATAACTCTTCAAACAGTTTTTGAGGACTATCACAGTCTGTCTTCATTTCTTTAAATATAGGATTATTTTTGTCATATGTATGATAGTATTTTGTCATGTGTATGATAGTATTTTGTGCTTACAGGTTTTGTGATATGAAAGTTATATTTCAAAATAGTGCAGCATCTTACTGAAGAACCATGAATAAATTTGACCACAAAATACTGAGATCTGAAATTTTCCTTATGTGGGAAAGTCTGATATTTTAACAGTATCTTAATTAAAAATTTAACTCAAAGCTAGAGCTTTGGTAATGTTCTAATATATGGGTTTATAAAGACATTTTAATTTGAGAAAAAATTAAAATAATTTCAAAGGCAGTATAAATTTTATTTTATTTTATTCCACTTACTTGTATACATTTATATATTCATTGGTATTTCAATAGAAATTTCTTTCTCTCTCCAGATGGTACATATCAGACCTTATTCTCTTGTATCCTAGCTTAAAGGGGAAGTATTTAATGGTAACTGATGGGTTGAAGTCACTTTAACTGCTTTTTCAGGTGAAAAGCAGGAAAAATACTGAATTCTGAGTAAGTTGGTTGGATAGTCTTACAGATCTTCAGAATCATAGTTCTGTGTGAAACTTGGCAGGAACTCAAATCTTGCATAGGATATCATGCGTGGGTATAAAGTTCAGGACTTGTTTGCTCAGGGAATTTTCAGATTGTGGATTAGGTTTTTTTGGCACTTACCAGTGCAAACAAATCTCTGACCTTTTCTCTTGTTCAAGAGTATTATTTATAAATTGTGTTTTCTGTAAGCTTGTATGTTTCATATGAAAATATTCCTAAACCAAACTTGCATAAACAGAATAATTGAAACAAAACCTTTCCTGTTTTCATTCTTCTTTATTATTCAGACATATGTGTTTATTAAGGCAATCAAGAAAACTGTGTTTCAAATGGTTCCTCAAGAAAAACTACTTCACAGGTTTCTATCTGGCATTACTGAATAAAACAGAATTCATATGCAGGTTTGTTATATAAAGGAAAAGATGAAACTATGTAGTAGAACAGAAGCCACTTGTCTTGTTGAGAAACATTTTAGGAAGAGAGATGCTATTTTCACCTTTTAGTTGATTATGAAATAAATAGTTCTGGTAACCACAATGCAACATGGAAGTGTGTGCTATCATTCTCATACCACAGTTTTAGCAATATTCTACAACTACCTGAGAGGAAGTTGTGGTGAGATAGAGGGTCGGCCTCTTCTCGCAGATGACTAGCAATGGGACAAGAGGGAATAGCCACAAGTTGCACCAGGGGAGGTTTAGGTTGGACATGAGGAGAAAATTCTTCTCGGAAAGGGTGGTCAGGCATTGGAACGGGTTGCCCAGGGAGGTGGTGGAGTCACCATCCCTGGGTGTGTTTAAAGAAAGGCTGAACCTGCTACTTAGGGACAAGGTTTAGTAAGCAATATAGGTGGCAGGGGGACAGCTGGACTAGATGATCCTTGAGGTCTCTTCCAACCTTCAAGACTCTATGATTCTATGATTTGAAGTAAATTCTTCTTGAGCTTAGACAGAAGTGTTCTTAGCTTTCATGAGGAATTCTACAAATTAGGATAACTAATTGACAAAAGTATTACAGAAAGTTCAATACATATTTGTCTTCTACAGCATTTTCAGTAGTCTTGTTTTACTGCAGTTCATCTGCACTGGACATTCTTATTTTCTAGACTGCATCCACAACACCCAGGTGTCCCAGGCAACCACACTGTTACAGTTAACTGTGTATCACTGAGAAATAATATTTATTTAAAAAAAACCCAAACACCTAACTTTAAATAACATCCTGCTGAGGCCACTGTCCAAAAAGCAATTAAGCCCCCAACATATTTATTTCTTTGTTGGAAGGTTTCGTTAGTATTGGAATCAATGTTACTGTATTACTAAATTTGAACTGGTTGAGAACTGCACTTTATGAAAGGACAAAGAAAAAAGGCTAAGACAGTGGTCATGACACAAGTCACATTATTAGAGGTTTCTATAAATAAGGCCATTAAATATAGGTAGGGTGTGTAATTTCACAGAAACTAGACATGGCTGACACCAAGAACAAATGTAAGGAAGAAGAGCATTGACAAATGTAACCCTAATGTGACAAGTGATTAGCTAGATCTGTCCTTTCTGTCCCCTCTGTTCCCTACATTTGGCTCAGGTAGTTTAAGAATGCTTTTAATTTCACAGCGAGGAGCACTAGGTCTGTTGTTAGTCTCTTTACCCACTTGTTCTGCCTCGACGCTTGCTGTCACAGTATCTCATCACAGCTTTTGCCTGTGGGATCAAGGCACCCAGGAAAATCCTGGGACTGTGTCAGCAGCAAGGAACACTGCAGAAGGCACAGAGAAAACTGAAGTAGTTCAATCAAAGAGCTGTAAGAAGATTAAACTTTCTCTAGGTTTTACCCTTATGTCATCCTTAGTAATTTTGTGTATTAAAAAGCCAGGCAGAAAGGAACGCTGAGACTGGCCTGCAAGCAGGTGTAAGCTATGGGAAAATGAAGTGTTATAGAAACCAGGATTTGATGTTGAGTCGATTACTATTGCAGTTCCTGGCTTGTAGGGCCAGAAACCAAGAGGGTGGTTGGGCCCTAGAACAGGCTCCCTAGGGAAGTGGTCACAGGACCGAGCTTGACTGAATTCAAGAAGCATCTGCACAGCGCTCTCAGTCATCTACTCTGATTGGGCTGGTCCTGTGTGGAGTCAGGAGTTGAACTTGATGATCCTTATGGGTCCCTTCCAACTCAGTATATTCTATGATTCTATGAAACCATTTCTCCCTCGACTTCCAGAAGCCTTACTTTCGACTCTTCAGGGGGCAAAGATATGATAAGTAACCTCAAAGTATTACACCTATTTTAAGCCATTGAGAAGAACTAGATTCTTCCATTAAAATTTAAAATATGTTTGAATTTTTGTATAGTACTCCAAACATTTGCCAGTAGGAAGGGAAGAAAGACTTGGAATTACAATGTGTATCAGTGATTCATCAGCAAATCTTGCTGCTTCATAAAAATTAAGATAACATTAACTTTGCCAGTGCACAGAGAAGTGAGAACTTGTCTATGCAAGAGCAAGCGAGAACTGGTGTTAATATATTACCTGCATAAAATCCAAGTCTGCTCTTTCATATAAAAGACCTCATGCACTAAGATGAAGAGTTTCAGGTCTACTTAAGAATACTCCTACAAAGTGTTAAATTACATACTGACCCAGAGTATTAGCTCTGGAGCTAATCCAGATTACATAGATTAGCTATGAAATACACAAAGTCCTTCTGAGAGTGACAAATTACTCCAGAACTCTAATTATGGTATTTATTAGATTTAGATTTAAATTTATCAGAATTTAGATTTAGATTTAGATTTAGATTAGATTCTTAAACTGGAGTCATGTTTCTAGGAATCAGTGGAAGCAGCAGAGGTTTGTTTATGGAACTCATCAGACATGTAATGCTAATAATACAGTTGTATGAAGTTTACAAGGTCAAGATGAGATGTAAAATTAGGCAGAATAAGGAAGCAGTAGTGAAAGGTCAAGTTCCTGTCTTTTAAGAAGAAAATAGGTAGTTAGGACAATCCTGTCCTTATCCAGTGCAAGCTTCAACAACTGATACACGAAGGGACTTTTTCTGGTTTTGTTTCCCTGTCTTGATGTAGAAGATTAACACTGACAGAGCCTACACATAAAGATTCTGAGCCAGGAAAAAACCTAATAGATTTATCTAGCCCTTGTTTCCAAAAATTGTTAATAGTTATGGAAATGTAACAGCAGTATTAGGTAGAAATTAGTTTGCTCTATATTATATATGGAAATTAGGTGGGTATAGTGAATGTTTCCTGAAAAATAATAAAGAAAATACATCATATCTGAGAACCTAAAATATTTAAATGATCATGAGAATGACATAGATTTAAAAAACAAAATCTACCTTTTTTTTTTCCTTCAGAGAAATAACTATCGTAATTCTTTTCTATAAATATGTTCTCATCCACCGAGGGTATTTAATGTATTACCTAATAATGCTTTCGTATTTATGGAGTCAGCCAATACCTATTTAAAAGAGGCTTATTTTGAGACACCTGAGATGGGCCACTTAATGCAACTTATTATTTAGACCTTCATAGAACGGTCTGTCAAGAGTAGTTCTCTCTAACTTTTTCAGCACATTTGTGTAACAACAATTAGTTTAAAAAGAAACGGAGGGAAAGTCAAAGATATCCCTGTTATGCTCCATAGCTCAGTCAGGAAAATGAATATTTCTAAATAGCTTCAAGATTTAAAAAATTAATTTCTCTCCTCAAACCAGTAAGTATTACCTATTCCTACTTGCTGTACCACAAGCATAATTTTTAAAAAACATCAAAGGGTATGTGCCAACTTGAAAAAAATTCAACATTTCCGTGTTCTACAGAATCCCCAGTCTGGAAGTGATGCCATCAAAGCTTGTGAGATATTAAAAGATATTCACTACGAGATTAAAAATTTGTATTGTAGCTAGTAATTGAAGATCCAGTGGCCCAAATTTACTTCTGACAACACTTAGAATGAAAGCCAGAATTACTGGCTCTGTCCAGCATGTCAGAAGTCCTTATATTTTGTAGACTTCAACTGTTTTTGCAGGCTATCAGGTACACTATGAGTTTCTAATGATCCACCAAACAATTAATGCAGATGTAAATGAAGAGGAAGTGGAACAAAGAGCTAAAAAAAAATTGTTTCATATCCACATACGAATTGAACAGTGTGAGGAATAAATGAAGCAAATTGACCCTTCAATTACACCTCATTTGGTAACAACAAAATCATCTTTAGGATGTATTGGTCTACACAAATATTTTACAGAATTACATCTCAGCTGATGATTAATCTTAGAGACTTAGAGGTCAGTTGTAGTTCCTCTCTCTTAAAGAGAAACTTGACTTGCAAATATATTTTGATCATTTGTCAGTTTTTCTGGACTTAACACAATTCAGTGGTCTGACTAACAATTCTGATTCATCATCAAAGCAGAGGTAATGAATGATTTTTCTGGTATCCTTACTGGTTATCATCTGCTAGTTTTATCACCCTGAAAAATTAGCCTTCCTAGTACCTATAAAAGCTGGTGGGTTTGTTTATAGAATGAAGGATTCCGTATAGAAAATGGAATATTTCAGGGGGAAAAAAGAGAATCAACCTTTTGGAAGCAATTTCCTGGAATTGGATTCCTAAATCTTCCTGACAGAAGTTTCAGCAAACACAATTAATAAATCCACACTTGCTTCTGTCTTTTCAGGTTTTGATAAATTTGACTTCATTGTCTTGGGGCTTCCTAGACATTGGGTGGGGGTGTTTGTGTGTGTGTGTGTCTCAAGTTTCATTAACATCCAAAATTAAAATTACTGCAATTATGACATCCAAGAATTTTATTTTTTCCTCTGTTTTTCTCATTTTTCAAGTATAGTGCTTTTATATGCATTTTACTTCTTTATGCATGGATTCTGTTAGTTTAAGACAATTGAAAATGTTAATAGTAAGAAAAACACTAAATGAACTAATGAACTGGTTAGAATACTTGTGATCTGAAAAGTTGAATTTATGACAAAATCGGAATGATTTTAAATGAGAAATTATTTTTCTTGATGATGTTAACTCCCTCTACCTTTTTTCCTCTTTTGCTGTCCTGTGTTCAGGAAGGATGAGAAGTCAAATGTTCCAAATGTTTTCATAGAATAATTCCTATATATTGTCTGGACTCAGAGATGATAACTTTGAAAGTCTGGGCCGAATTCTGTACCTAAACGTTTTAATATCAGGAGTAGCCAAAACCACTAGATGAAAATTGTTTGATATTTTCCCAGTTATGTCTGTGAACTTTAAATTTAGATTTTTAAATCCCAATCTGAAATTAATATTTTAATTTCCTCAGATTTGAGAATCTTTAATTAGTCTCATTATAAACTGATATATCAGCTAGCTTTCCAATCTTTTGTTTCAGAACAACAACTTCTTTATTCTGTATAAACAGTAAGTAAATATAAATTGATAACCTTACCTGACTTCATGCTTTGGTGCATAAAAACAGGATTCCAGCACAACCATCAAGTTAGATGATCAATTCACTCAATTGTGTGGCCTGCCAGACTGAATGTACTTTAGTGATTGATGGCTGAAGGGGTTCCTGATACATTCTCAAGAACTCATTAATTCTTAAAGTTTGTTTCTTTATTATCTTAGTGAAAATCAGCAAATCAGGAAAAAAGAATTTATTGGTCAGAAAGCCTTGTGTTTATATACAAACCTGAGGTTTATATTTTTAAATATATGTGTCTATAAACCTGAGATGTGAAGTAGTTGTAACAGAATCACATTATTTAAGTTAAAATAATATTAGACAAAGACGGGCTGGAGATGAAAGATGGAGGGGGACTGTTTACAAGGGCATGGAGTGACAGGACGAAGGTTAGTGGCTTTATACTGAAAGAGGGGAGATTTAGATTAGATATTAGGACGAAATTCTTTACTGTGAGGGTGGTGAGGCACTGGAACAGGTTGCCCAGAGAAGCTGTGGCAGCCTCCTCCCTGGAAGGGTTTGAGAACAGGTTGGATGGGGCTTTGGGCAACCTGGTCTAGTGGAGGGTTTCCCTGTCCAGGGCAGGGGGATTGGAACTAGATGATCTTTGAGGTTCACCCCAAAAGATTCTATGATTCTGTGACTCTAGAGGCTAGAGCCTAGGACTCTAAGTGAGTCAATAATAATTTTATACTGTGGCTTGATCTAAAACCAATAAAAATATTTATCAACATTTTTCATTTTCTTAGAGTTATTATATGTTTTCTTAACAACCCTTTAAAAATTACATCTCATTATTAATATAAACTTAGTTAGAAACAGAGCAAATATACATTCTGGTGCATTAGGCAGAATGCATCTCTGCTCCATAGAATTGGCAATGTAAATAAACAAAAAGTGGGAAGCATAGCAGATATAGAGGAGTGACTTATATGAAGATAATAAAGTGGATTCAGAAACAGACACTGTATACTGATTTCCTGTCCAGTTATGACTGGAAGACCACATAGGTTCCAGAAGTTAAATTCACTTCTTCTTTCTGACATCATTTATTTCATATATGAAGCAAACTGCTTTATATATGATTTACATCTTCACCTAGCATAAGGAAAATCCTCTCTTCAGACAGTATGCTGTATTAGCATGTCTACTGCAGATTAATGAAAATAGTATACCCCAAAGGTTCTTCCTTTCCTTGCCCATTTTCTTAGGCAAGAAATAAAAAAGAAAGGAGATAAATATATGATTACAACCATATCACAGTTGGTTTATTGCTCCCTCTGAAGCATATTATTTGATCCTTAAATAAGAACACAGAGTAGCCTACATGCAAAAAAAGTTAACAAAGGGCACATTTGTGTACAAAGTTAATATGTTTGAATTCTGTATAGCTAAAACAATCAAGCTAGCAGACGCATACACTCTTTCGCAACATTTTATATTGTTCATTTCAGGATGTCCCTGCTCAATGTAAAACTAATTTGTGTGTTCTGTGCTCAGGAACTTGATTTTTCCTGTAGATTTTTTATAGAAAGCAAGAAACCTGACTTAGACCTTAGGATTCCACTTGAGTGGCAAACATCTAAAGACATTATCAGTTTATTACCCACTGTCTTCTTTCTATTAGTGAGTATAACTTCTAATGAAATTAAGTCCATCACAATATGCAACAAATCAGCTTTCTTTCCAGAGAAAAGATGATTTGTGGACATTGGATTTTCTAGCTAGAGATTTTGTATGGCTAAGGAAAGTAATGGTGATGTGACATGCTTCCACTGAGAATCAGAAAAGACAAAAAAACTTACCTGTTTTAAAACCATTTCTTCAGAGGGTACAATATGACTATGACATGAATCCACTTGCAAAATGTTTTATAATTTCCTGTAGAGACTGTGAAAATATTTTAAATTCTAATATTTTAAATTCTAAGTATTTGCATTTTACGTGTAGATGTCATAGATCATACTCCCACTGGAGAATTGTATTTGGTGTAATTGTGCATATAGACAGTATTTGCCTGTGTAATTACTCAGATGTTCAATCATAAATAAATCCAGATAGCAAAAACATCAAAACACAGGAAAGAATACAGTGCTTTTTGAAATAAGGCTCTCTAATATGGATTTACTACATGGACATGCATAAATGGAACCTTCTACATGCCTCAGCTGCAGACTAATCAGGAAAAGACATGGAAATAGGATAATATAAAAACCCCTACTTTCTTCTCTGTCATAATTTCATTTTAAAATAGTTTGCTTCATTTACTGTAGACTTTTTAATAGTATTCTGTATCAATTTTATTTGTCCAGACAGAAAAGCATTTCGGACTACCACATCAGCCCCAGGACTATATTTGCATCTTATTCTTTTTCAGGCTTAAATTACATACTGCGTATCTGTTTTCATACAAAAATTACAGATTTGTTTTTCCTGCTCCTCCTTAAACATTTCTTGTATAATAGATTTTTATCTTTTTTTTCTTTTTTAATGCAGAAAAAACATTTTATTGCATTGGAAAACTATGAAGGGGGATCAAATATTGTTTTGACTTGTGATGCTCCCAGAGTAATATATTATCGAGCAGTGAACAAGTAACTAAAACAATGTTAGCATTTGGAAACCCTCGAGGATTTATGCAAAAAAGAGTTTATATAGCACACTTGTGTGAACTATTTAAATGTGTCCTGTTGTGGTTTAACCCAGCAGGCAGCTAAACACGACACAGCCATTTGCTCACTCCCTGTCCCTGCAGCACGATGGGGGAGAATCAAGAAAAAATAAAGTAAAACTTGTGCATTGAGATAAAGACAGTTTAATAGGACAGCAAAGAAATAAAGTATAATAATAACAACAATAATAGTAATAGTAATAACAATAGTAATAATAACAGTAGTAACAACGACAATAGGTTATACACAACAGGTGATGCACAGTGCAGTTGCTCACCGTGTGTTGACCAATGTCTAGCCAGTCCTGAGCAGATATCCACCACGCAGCCAACTCCTCCCAGTTACATGCAGAGCATGACATCACATGGTATGGAATACCCCTTTGGCCAGTTTGGGTTGCTGCCCTGGCTGTGTCCCCTCCCAGCTTCTTGTGCATCACCAATCTTCTTGTTGGCAGGGCATGAGAGGCTGAAAATTCCTTGACTTAGTGTAAGTGTTACGCAGCAGCAATTAAACATCAGTGTGTTATCAACATTATTCTTATAAAAAATCCAAAACAGCACTTTACCAGCTACTAAGAAGAAAATTAACTCTATCCTAACCAAAACCAGGACATGTACATTCCTAGTTTGCAATGAAAAAAAACAACGAAGTAGTACAGAATCAGAAACAGAAGCATTTGAAGGGTTTGCTTTATAAGGCAAATAGGAGGAGATTGAAGTAATGTAATTGATATCAAAATGAGGAAAAATAGATCATGACTGCCGAATGGATGTAGTCACAATTATCACTTGATAAGAATACTATGGGAAAAACAAAGATCACATTCTTAATACGGTAAACAACAGGATAACTGAAATCCCGTCACTTCTTGGGCCAGTTGCTGTCTATTTTTGATGCAGGATAGAATTTCCTGCTTACAGTGTTTAAAAATTCAAATCACCTAATGAAATCAAAATTCTTACAATGAAACAGCTCATACATTACTTTATTGCCTCTGATCTGAGAAAATAGTAGTCCCATTGGAGAAGACTTTTCTCCTGCATTCCGTTTCTAATGCTGTCACGGTTGATCAGAGATAATAAAAAAAGTATTTACCGTATTATATGCTCTCCATTAAGATAGAACTTTCCTATTTGAAAAGTATTGAGCATCACTGAGTTCAACTGCAATTCAGAACTGTACTTTTTAAAACAGTCTTTGTTACCTACTTGAGAAAATGCATTCCTTGTTGTCTGCTTTTTATGTAACACTTGCACACAGGCTTCGAATTTTATTCTGAGAATTGATTAATTTTTTTTATACCAAAACCATTTATGTCCCTGAGATAACACAGAAGTACTTCTACTGCTGTATTTTTTTCAGCAAAGCAAAGCTAACAAATGTGAAATCCTCTCTCCACACTCAAGATATCAAGGTAAGGCGGATACGTTTGAAAAATTGCTCTAATACATCTGAAAATATAAAAATCAATAAGCTATAAAAGCTAAAAAGCTTCTTCAATTTTGTCCCCTTATTGCTCAGTGTAGGTGGTCAGGGCACTGAGAACAGTCCAAGGTTGCAAAAAAAAGCTATTATACATCTAGATGCGTGTGGTGAAGAATATAAGAACCCCCTATGCAAGACTGAAGGCACCCTTGAGAAACAGAAGGGAGCCAGCAATGGCCTTCAAGTTCTTGCTCATTTGATTGAGGGCTTGAAAGTGTGCTTGAGGGATTCTACAGCCACAGATGTGCTTCATGTCATCTTTGTATGAACACGAGATAAATCCTATAAGACTTATTTTGAGTCTTTTCTCTTGTGTCTTTTTGGGCAGTGGAACTTCTGGGGTTTACTTTCACTATATTCAGAAATTAAGGGCATAAACCTCCTTGACCAGAAGGCTTTTTTGGAAGTTGAAATGTTACTATATGAATGTATTTATTTCCAAAAGGCAAATACAACCATTTACATGTTGTCTGCATTTTGAAAAAGGAAATCAGGGGAAAAAAAAAAAAAAAAAAAAAAAAGGAAG
>VWZZ01007695.1:0-28427 GCA_013399095.1 Psophia crepitans | reverse complement strand
AAAAGACCAAAGAAAAAAAAAAAGGCAAAATGCAATGTCTTCACATTCTTTCATCTCCCTGCAGATAGAGGCAAACCCACTCCCAGTTGTAGGGTAAAGCTGTTCCATACCCTGGTAACCCTTCCACAAGGGGGATCCAGCCCTGTTGCTGAACAAACGTCACAGTCTGGAAGTTGTAAAAACAGATCAACAAGCTTTTTCAAAGTGCTGTGCTTTTTATTATTATTATTATTATTAATGACTATACATATAAGAAATAATAAATCAGAAATTTGCCAAACAATACTTTAACTGAGGACCACCATTGAGATTTAGCCAAAAACTTTTATAATAATATTCATATGGTCTTCTAGAGTGCAGAAAAAGGAATAACCCATTGGTATGTAGCCTGGTCTCTGAACCTCCCCTAGTTTTCTGTGGCCATGGAACCGCTCTGATGTGCTTTGTCTACATGCTCCCCAAGAAATCTTACACCATGTGGGAATCATCCAGTAAAATCTCCCCAGGCATTTCACCTTCCTCTCTGTGTCTCAAAATTGGAGTGAGGGTGAGGAAGTGAGGACACCACCTTACATTTAACTATTTATTTCTGTTATACACAAGTATTATTGCATAAATTTTTAGAACAAACTCCTCAAAACTTTTCCAAGATTTATTGCCTGAGACCTCTTAAGGGAATACTCATATGTCAGAAAGCAAATAAATCATTTACATTCTATCAAAGTAAGCTCATCTTGATCAGACCACGCAACTATTTTGAGCAGTCATTGATTGCAACCTGGAGGTGAGGAGTTATTCTTTATGCTGTTATACCCTGAGAAAATACAATCCTGCCATTCTCTCATACTTCTTCAGTCAAAATTTCCACTCAACTTTCAAATTAGAGAAAAATCTCTGCTAAGACATTATGTTCTGCAGAAGCATAGACAGCTAGTGTAAGACACTCTTAATACATGGAGGGAAATCAGATCATCAAATCTTTCTGGCAATAGGGCAAAATTTACATAAACAAGCATTTGACAGCACTTGGTCTGAATGACAACACTGACGAGACTTTGTTTGATTTCCGGAGTTAAGGATTTAGAGAGCTGGGATACATGTCAGTGAAAGACTGCATAAACATATAATTTTTTCATATACTTCCCTCAGATTCAGAGACACAGAATTTGAATAGAGTCTTCAGTAAATGCCCCAACATTGTACTGGACTTTGTAATTTCATAATTCAATAGATTTAAGAAACTGTATTAGTACATTTGAGAACTGGAGAATACAGGCAACCTCAGACAGTTTAGGAAAAGCATTAAATGGTATTGGAAGGAATAAATAATCAAAGGCATAGAAGTAAAATGAAACACAAGATGAATGGGAGGAAAATAATAAAATACAACACTGATTTGCCAAAGGAACAGTCTAGTTATATACAGCACTATTAATGCCTGCCTATTTCATTAAGGACAATGCTGGCAAAGGAAAAACACAATGTGATCTGAGCATTAATATGTTTAGCCTCGAAACCGTCAGTACCATGAGGATCTGGGATTATAGTCTGAAAATTATCAGAGATCTGATCTGATCTCCAAAAGTATTGGAGAATGGTTCTAGATATCTGATCCATGTTTTAAGAAAGACTTAATTTGTTTCTGGAAAGAGGGATATTCTTCAGTTGCTCTGAAGGCAAGCAGTAGACATGAAAGCCTAAGAGATTCTTCAGTTTTCTGATAAAATGCTGGTTGAACTGGATTTAAACTGGGATGAAAATCCTAGCTTTCAAATATTACTCCAAATGCTTCATCTTTATATCATTTGGTATGGATTGTGGTTTGAGATAGTAATAATTTGCCTTTTCTTTTCAACCTGTGCAGACATTTTTGCTACATCAGCTTTTCCTACCATAGCCAGAAGTTTAATTTTACAGCAGATTATATAAAGACCCAGAAGAATTACATCTGTCATAAAATATTTTTTATGAAACAGAAAACCTGACAAATTGTAGATGTCAGCATTGACCTGTGAACAAAATTTACAAGTCAAAGTTTGTTTTTAATTTATTGTTTACAGTAACAACGTGAATTAATGACATAAATTTATGTTGCATATTTGGCCATAATTTCTTTTCTAAATTAACCTGACAGCAATGTATAAAAATATCTCAGTGTCATCTGAAATTACTAGAACGTATTTTCACCTATATCAGATCAAACAGCATTTTTTTTAACAAACATTGAATAGATTATGTTGATTCAAGGTACAATATGAAGTCAACCTTCTCTACATGGTTCTGACTGCAGTCAAGACTGTAAAAAATAAATGTTGTTCTCCCAAAGAAAAATAGCTAGTGGGCCTGCTGAACTAACCTGTCTGCTTCTTGCAGCAGCTACAGTATTCCCAGTGATGAGTGATGGAAAATGGGAACTCAATTACATAGCTAATTGCTGATTACTATTTCTGTAGGTGAATAGTATCAGGGGGGCTTTTAAAACTCTTCTAAACTACGGGCATAAACTTTGATCCTAACATTGAAAGGAAATAAAAAAGAAGAGAGAGAGGAAAAAAACCTTGTTTGCTATGAAAAACTAATTTAGTCTGGGATTATTTTTGGCTATGTGTTAACGGAATATTTCATGGATAAAGATACAAATTGGAATTTCAAAATATTTAGTTTTCGTAGTCTTATATGTATATTCAGCAATGGAAAGGCATTTTACAAATTTAATATTCACAAACGTAGGTGCTGTTGAAGCAATGTATGATGTAGATATATGATGTATGAATGGCCTGTTTACCTTCTCTTTTTTTGCTTACTTTGTGCATTAAATTGCTATTTTATAATTGAT
This sequence comes from Psophia crepitans, assembly GCA_013399095.1. NCBI lineage: Eukaryota > Metazoa > Chordata > Aves > Gruiformes > Psophiidae > Psophia > Psophia crepitans. Next base: position 25,591 of record VWZZ01007695.1, on the reverse strand, counting down.
TTTGTGATATTTTTTTGTCAGAAAAGAGAACTGTGCTGATTTCTTTACGTATAAGGAAGAATTCCCTTTCAAATGTTTTAAAATTTCAGTAAAGTATACCTATGTTTTAAATTGACATTTTCTGGACAGTCTAGTATCTAGAAAAGTATTGTCATTATGTGGTGCCCATCTCATATTTCTATCACTTTTTTCCAGTGTAATGCTTCTCAGCTGTCTTTACAGGCAACTTTTGTCTACAGGTCAAGTACAGGTAGAGGTTATAAGAAGGACCAAGAAACAGGCAGAAATATGATTAGACTACATGATTAACAAATGAGTTAGAAAAGCAATATTGACCTAGCCTTTTTTCCTGAATCTCCAGGCATTTTACAGTGGATGTGGGAATATGTTCTGGCAAGGTATATAAAGCAGATCACAGCTTTCAGCTAAACCATGATTCATTCCTAGACCTGGATTCAAAAGTATATGTACTCTTTCAGAATATGATCTCCTAAAATAAGGGAACTATGTAATATTAATATCTACACTATACCACGCAAAATATACTGTAGGGTGCTGGACTTTTCACTTCTTACTATTTTATTTTAAATGGATGAATTTTTAATTTTTGTTATAAAAAACAAATATGAAAAATATTGCATTATTTGTGTAAGAAATGTCCCTTGTAACAGCTAAGCAAAGTCAGTAGGAATTTGGTAATATTAATTTTAAACAGTTCTAAAGGTTAACTGCAAAGGAAAAGCACATGTACTCATGCTTTTTACTGCTCCTTTATGCTTTATAAAGGTGGTTATGTTGCAGGTTTGCTTGTTCGTTTGCTTTTTCTGTCAGTTTTGGTCTTGGAAATGTGTTATTTACTTTCAGTCATTTGCAGGGAAGCCTATGAAGAACAAAGCACTTGTATGGGATAATGACATCAAGGTGGCCAGAAACCTGACCTGAATTTCCACCATCCTTTAATTACTGAATATATATACAGAATCAATAAGGGTTTCTGGAAACTACAATTTTAACTTCAACCTGAATCTTTCAAACTGTATCTTCCTGTTACGTGTGCATAATCTTTGTAGCAACAAGACCTAAAATTAATAATCATCCACCCCTTGGAGAAGCTGAAAGTAAACTTCCTAAACACTCATACTCATGGTATTCTAGAGATATTAACAAATAACCTATGTTCAGATTTGCATTGGTTCATTTTTTTTGTGACAATAGGCTTCCCAAAGAAAGATAGACTAATTCAAGCAAACAGAATTAGCGGAATATGTTGGGCTTTTTTCTGTATCACAATCTGAATCAAGTGGCTTTTGGCCCAGTTGAATTGGTAGCACTTATGCACAATACTTCATGGAATAAACCTCATACTTCAGTTTATATAGAAGTCTTGCTAACGGGAAACTGGCAGGTTACATGCATTTTTATATAATAGTATTCAAAACCAGATAAAATAATGAAATGTGGGACAAATTCCGTGCAAGAGCTAAGCTTTTCATTATCTGGTGACACTCATCAACAGGCAGCTTTTTAATCTTGAACAGCATAGAGAGTTTGCATGTATTAAAGTATTTGGTATCATGTTTCTATTAAAAGTGCATCATTTACCATCTTGATACAGTAACACAAATTAAAGCACCTTTAAAAAAACAAAAAATCACAACAAAACAAACCACCTTTTTTCTCTATTTGTTGACCTCTGCTTAAAAACTAAAAAGTACTAAAAGGAATAATAAATATGTTTGGGTATGTTGAAATACTACAGGCGCTTATTAATTTGTTGTCTTAGAATCCCTTCTACTTCAGGAAAATGATTAGAAGCACTTACTAAGCAAGTTAACAGTAGAATTTGAAGGAATGAGTTTGTAGTTATTTCATGAAGAATAAGTATGATTTTCGACTAGTTTCCATGAAACTTCCACTATAAACAGTCTTTTCATCAGAAGTCCATACGTTAAAGCTGATGAATGGTCTTGAAAAAATTCTAGTCAAGGAAAATATTGGTGAATTTCATTAAGAAAGTGAATTCTAACTGTTATGTGCTATATTATTTGTTGCAGGTTGATAATTCATAGATTTTGTGGTTCTAGATGTCTGTTTATCAAAAAGAACTTGATAGACTCAGGGTTAAAGCAAAGTCAGAAAAAATTCCACCACCTTCTTAACCATGTAATTATTTCTATGCATTTTCACAGATGACAATGTTGCAACTACATGTATAATAATTTTTTTTATATGACTCCTACATCTTATATAGTTTCTACACAGTTGTCCTCTTTGAAAAGAAACTCATTCATGGGTATATAAGTGCCTACACAAAGTATAGTGTCTTTGAGGACACATTTAACCATCAAGATGTTCTAGAATTTACTATAAAATCAGTGCTAGATTTTAACATTATTGCTAGATTCCAGTTTCAATGTTAACTTCATACTTGTCTAAGCTCCTCTGCATTTTCTGATGGATAAAGTGTTTGGTTAGATTCAGCAATATTCTAATATGTTTTCTTCATACAGAGAAACAATTTATTACACAAGCAACCTCATTATTGGCAAGGCAATTACTTTGGCAGAAGGGGCTATTCAGTGAAGATAAAGATATAAGCAATTAGACCATGCTGTTGCTCTCCACAGATAAATTCTGGTCTTAGCAGGAGATTTTGGTATCCATGGAGATGGGAGACTTTATATATATGTAAGATAAATGTCTTAACCCTGAATCTGAAAATGGTTCCTATCTCTGTGGATTTTTTCTGTCCTAATGTAATGGCAACACAGCGGTTTTGAAATGCTCTTTAGAGAAGAATCTGCTTTAACAAAAGCCATTTTAGGAAAAGCATACAATGCAATGTAAAATAATGAAATAAACCAGGACTGAATTCTTATTTTCTTTATTAATGACATTCTTGTTTCTAGGACTTCCAACTAAAGACATATATGCCACTATGATGTATTATGCTTAAATCACTATGAAGCAAACATTTATTTGCTTAACCAAGACAAAAGATTTCTGACTGTAGTCTGAAGAAATTAGAAAAATAAATTTTAACAAGACTGAAGGATATAACAGGAAATTAATCCTTATATACCCATGAACTAATTGGATTTTTACTAGATTAAAAAAAAAATCAGAAACATAACGATACAAAAAGGCAAAGAACTTACTTCAGTGAAGGGCAGGGATCTACAGTACTGTAAAATGCTAAGTAACTCATAAATTTCACAAATATTTTGGCTGGTGAAGGAGATGCATCTACTTTTTCAGCCATGCAGAGGCCTGGTGCATCTTGAAGAAATCAATATAATTTCACCTCAATATCTCAGTTCCGTGATCTGGGGTAACAATCTTGACATCTATTAATGAATATTGAAAGAACAAATAATTAATGGTTACATGAGCTTATTACTGCCACTTAATGTCTTGCCTGGGGAAAAAACATACCGTTTTTAATTGTAAGAGTAAAAAGAATAATTTTATGAATAATTATACATAAATTACTTATATATATATATTTGCATATGTATATATGGTGATGTATATGTGGATGTGTGTATACTGAATTAAAAGTGGTGTATTTACTGAAATGATCACGAACACTTACCAGAAACTCATGTTTTTACCATACATGTAGAGTGTCAGGATGTGTCACCGGACCTCACAAGCAATGTCCACAATTTTAATGAATCTCTCTCGTGAAGATATGTGCTTATGGCTTGGGTTCATTCAGACAAAATGCAGTCTGATATAGTCAAATGTAGAGTTATACACCAAGAGATAACTTAGAGAACGATTTAAAGAGTAGAGAAAGCAGGCACAGGAATGGGAGAAAGAAGAAATTAATCAGAAGTGTAAGGCATAATTGAACACTTGCCTCCACCCCCACCCAGGATGTCTACAAATTCTCTCTGTCGTTGTGACAGTGAATGTCATGAGTTTTCCAAGAAGGAGGCTCGTCTCTACTGCTTGTCCAGGACTGGCCATAACACCACAGTAAGCCACTGAGCAAGCAACAGGGTCTCTAGGTCCATTCACGTAGCAGATGCCCTAGAGATATGGTCTGAAACTCATGCTATTCTCAAAGCTCAACTACAGAACATCCTAACTGGATCTGCTCCAGAACGAGGTTGAAGGAAGTCTCAGAATGAAACCAGTGAAGGACTTCTGCAAATCTGATTTTGAAAACTGCTTGTATGTTCCTACTGCATAGCAGTGTTTCTGCAGGCAGATTAGGCCTATAGGTTTCTGTAAGTTAGACAGTAAAGTCACAAAACACTGGAATTGTAAAATAAAGCCCAAAGAGTCCTTTCCCAAGTTTATAATTTTTTTTTTAACCCAGTCATAGTTGGAAGTAGAATTTAGATTACCTAGTAATCCATCCAGATTGTGTTTAAGATAAACTTTCAGCTCCATTTACTTAAAAAATCACCACTTATTTAAAATCTTGTGTATCAAATTTGCAGGAAAAAATGCAAGAGGAAAAAGTTCAGGTTAACTGTCTTTATTAGATCATTCACAAAACATGTAACTTGGAGTAGATACAAAAACATGTTGTCCTGGGTTCAGCTGACAGACAGGGCAGCTGACCCTAACTGACCAAAGGGATATTCCATACCATATGGCGTCATGCTCGGTTTATAAGGGGCTTGGGGGAAGAGGAAGGGGGCAGCGGCGTTCAGAGAGATGGCGTTTGTCTTCCCAAGTACCCATTACACGTGACGGAGCCCTGCTGTCCTGGGGATGGCTGAACCCCTGCCTGCCGTGGGGAGTGGGGAATGAATTCCTTGTTTTGCTTTGCTTGTGCACGTGGTTTTTGCTTCACTTATTAAACTCCTGTATGTGAACCCACAAGTTTTCTCACTTTCACTTTTCTGATTCTCTCTCCCTTTCCAATGAGGGGGACTGAGCGAGAGTCTGCGTGGTGCCCTGGCTTGGGTAAAACCACGACACATATGAAAGACTATTCAGTCAGGCACTCCTCCCAGTATCTTGTTATATCATCAGCAAACCTCCTGAGAGTATACTCTGTCCTCTCGTCCAGGTCATTGATGAATATGTTGAATAAGACCAGACCCAACACTGACCCCTGTGGCACACCACTAGTTACAGGCCTCCAACCAGACTCTGCACCACTTACCATAACCCTTCAGGCTCTGCCATTCAGCCAGTTCTCAATCCACCCCACTGTCCACTCATCTTAATCACATTTCCTAAGCTTGCTAATGAGGACATTATGGGAGACAATGTCAAAAACCTCAGTGAAGACAAGGTAAACAACATCCACCACTCTCCTCTCATCCACCCAGCTGGTCATGCCATAATAGAAGGCTATCAGATTGGTCAGACATGACTTCCCCTTTGTGAATCCATGTTGGTCACCTCCGATGACCTTCTTTCCCTCCACATGCATATTAATGGCCTCCAGAATGAGCTGTTCCATCGCCTTTCCAGGGATGAAGGTGAGGCTGACTGGCCTCTAAGGGAGCTGGCGGAAGTAATCACCAAGCCACTTTCCATCATTTATCAGCAGTCCTGGTCAACGGGAAAGTCCCAGCTGATTGGAGGCTAGACAATGTGATGCCCATCCACAAGCAGGTACAAAAGGAGGACTTGGGGAGCTACAGGCCCGTCAATCTGACCTCAGTGCTGGAGAATTTTTAATAATTAAAAAATAGTTTTTTAATAATTAAAAATTAAAAAATATTTCTAAAAATTGTGTTGTTTGTTTCCTTTAAGATGCTTAGGTGAGAATTAACACCAGTGTTTGAATTTATGGATTCATTTTTAACTTATCAATTCCATTTCATCTTGTCTGTGTGCCATGGTTCAGCCCCAGCGAGCAGCTGAGCACCAGGCAGCCACTCGCTCATTTTTCCATGTTGGTGGGATGGGGAGGAGAACGGGAAAAATCAAAGGGGAAGCCTCCTTGAGTTGAGATAACAACCGTTTAATGGGCCAGCAAAGGGAGAGGGAAACAATAACAAAGCAGCAGTAGTTATAATGGTATGTAGACAAAAGATGATGTCCTGGAGCAGCACATTGACCCATCCCTTCCCAGCCAGCCCCCTGTTTTGGGGAACATGCTGTCACACAGTATGGAATAGCCCGGGCCAGCTCGGCTCACCTGGCCTGGCTCCTTCTGAAAATTAATTCTATCCTGGCCAAAACCAGGACACTGTGAAACAAACTGTTTTCTTTATTGTCTGCTTTAGTTTATCATAATGGTAAATTTACATACGGGAGCAGCCTAAGAATACAACTATATGAGTTAGTGACCCATAAAAATATTGCCATAGCCTTCATTTACAGACAGAAATGTTAGATACAACTGCTAACATGGCTGAGACTAAGGCTATAATTCTTTTAGATGTTAAAATGTGTGTGTGTGCATGTGCCGTTATGTGCATGCATGCACGTACAGACATGCCGTACTCTGGCACTGTACTGGGTCTGGCTGAGAGGGAGTACCATTCCAAAAACTGACTGTACCTCTTAACTGTACCACACAGCAGGAACACTGCAAAGTGAAAACACATGAATGGAGCAGTGGGAGACATTTTGTTTCAGAGAGCTACCCAACTACCTGTGAGCACCTGGAAAAAGTCAAAATATACTTCTACCCTACTTCCTTTTGGGAAAATATGTAGTATGTGGTTTTCCTATGCCTCCAATAAAGAAATACCTGAAAATGAGTCTAGTAGATCTGATGTTATAGTATTTTGTTTCATTCATGTTATCAAGCTTGGAAAGATATAACTTTATGAATTCACAATCTGACTTATAACAAAATTACCTAAGTGGTTGCAATCTTTCTGTGAATAAAGTTAATGATTATTCAGAGACAAAAATTTACATTTAAGTAGGAAATGAAAACATTTAAGTAAGAAATGAAAAGGGAACTTTCTGTGAATTTCATTCAATTTACAAATAACCAAGTTGTGTTTAGACACTCAGTTTGTATGTGTTTAGGTTTTGATTTTTCCACCAAATGGAAAAAAAGTATGAAAAGAGGAAACCAAAAAGTATCCTAACATTTTGGGTCTTACTTTTAAAAATAAACCATAACATAACAAAACAATACAAAAAGCCAGAACCAAACATGACAGATTACCTCATCCAGCTATATTTGAAGAGAATAGTTTATACTATGCTAGTTCTTTGATCAAAATGTTTTACGGATTAAGAGAGATACACAAGATTTTTCTAAAATATTTAGTGAAATATTTAACGGAGAGAATTTATACAATGGCACCATATGTGATTTTTTTTATTGCTGGGTCTTAGGAACCTACCTCCTTTACAAACTTTCTTGAGATGACGTCCAAAAATTTTACTGTAAATGGGCTTAGATTCAATTTTGGCAATAGTATACCTTAAGTATAGAAACTAGAATAGTTTTTTAAAGCAGTCCTCAGATTCTTCCAGGGGCTGATAATTGAAATACAAATGTAAAAAAAAAAATATTTTATTACTCTTGTTTCTAGATCTTCCAAACACAGAGAAGAAGCCCTTCTGCATGAGTTTCTACAGAAATCTTTGGTATTATTTCTCCTTTTAAGCTAAATCTCAGGAGGCAAAGGATCATACCTACAACCTAATTATAATCTAGCTGTTGCCACTACAATTAAAAGCTTAAATATATTTTAGAAATTTTTGAAACTTTTCTTTATGATCTTACAGTGTAATATTGTAATATTAATATGTAATCAGCCTGGAGAACAGAAAAGCCCCAACCATGGTAAACCTTGTCTTCATGTGCTAATTTCATTATACTAGTATACAGTGACACTATGGTTTGTGGACTTTACTAGGTTGTATAGCAAGTAAGTGCCATCTATATGACAACAGAAAGAGTACTGCACAGTAATTTTAAAGTCATTAATTCTACCTTTGTACACTGTGATATGAAACAGGCAATGTCTTTTAGTCATGTAAGAAAACAACCGGTATATGTACTCACTTCAAAATAGCAAGATTAGTCTAAATGTCTTGATTGATTTCCTGGCCATGACACTTCTCTAAATATGATGCAGTCTTTGCTGTTCATAATAGAAAATCACATCCTTTCTTCAATCTGGGAGGCAGAAAATAACTTGCCAGCTTGATGAACCACTCCTATGACAGTGTTTGAACAGTAATAATCCTTTTCATGACTCATGCATCCTCATTTTCCTTTAAAATGATACCTTTTTCCGTGTAAAATCACAAGTAAACATGCTTATTCAATGCCTATCAGCCTGCCAGTTTGCTCAGACAGCGGAACATTAGTTTTCAAAGTTATTGAAATCTATGCCATTTTCTCCTACCACTTTATATACAAAACATATAGACCAAAACAGAATTCTGAAGACCAATATATTTCACCTCACACTCTGACAAGAGAATTACTGTGACACAGTGGAATTTTTTGTTCCGAGTTACTTTCTCTCAGAAATATAAAACATAAGTGTTAGACAGGGTTATCAGCACATGCTGCATTACAGACATTTTTTGAAACCTCCCAGTTTAGAGAAATACACCTTTTTAACCCTGAATGCTATTCATTTGTACTTTTATACATGTTGAGTTTCTATCTTCGGTGCCTCTGGACTGAAAAACACAACAGAGTATTTTCCGTGATTAAGCTTGAAGTCATATAGTATTTCTACAGACCATATAGCCCAGTTCTGGAAGACACTTTAATTTGTTCTTAATTTTAAACCTCCATGCACTCATGCTGACTGTTTCACTTATATATTTCAAGCTTATGCATGAATGTTTTGCTGAACCAGGAACTTACCTCTTTTCATCATGAGTATATTGCACAACAAAAACTTCAGATTCTGACCCAAAGAAGAGGCAACCAGAGAAAGGAGCCCTAAATTCTAAAATTTATAGATGTCATCTAAGAAGTTCACAATAGTTGCTTACAATTTAGAGCAATGTATTTTGCTACATATATGTGTACACATACAAACTTCAGTAAAATTGCAACTCCTGTATTTGTCTTTGCTCACATGTCAGTGTCATCTTATTTATGTGAGTAAAAACAATAGTCAATTTAGAAAGTAATCAAAAGGAAGAAATAGAAAAGTACAATTTAGAGGCAGGAAATAACCATGCAAAATGCAGGATGTTTTCTCCCTGGGAATCAACTCATTTTTATACTGGGAAAAGAGGCAGAAATGATCTTACTTTGACAGAAAGTGTATTTCCCTTGAAATCCATAGGTATTGAAAGATAAACCAGATGAGAATCACTGTTTATATTGAGTCATATGAAACTGGGAACATTACAACATTATTACTAATCTCAAAATATGTCTAAGCAATAGCACGCATCTAAGTTCAGAGTAGAAATAAAACTTCACAATATTCAGACCAAGAGTTTAGGTAACACAGCAGCTTATTATCACATTGTTAATATTCATACTCTATTGCTGTATGGTAATGTGTATTAGACTTTCAAGAAACAAGACACTATAAGATGTAAGTTTAAAATTAAATTTATTTAGGTGAAAAGATATCAGGAGAGAATGTGATAAACAGTCTGCTGAGTAGAGCTGGGAGTTAGCTACACACTTATGCATCAAATGTGGAATTAAGAAGAAATCTATGTAATATAATTGAGAACAAGAAGAATTATTTTATTATAGGAGAAAACATATTGCTTACAAAGCAAATGTTACTTATTATGGTAAAGGTAAGATAATCTTGGTTACAAAAGATGAGAGATTTATTTGTTGAACATCCTCTTAAATAAAAAGACATGACTTTTTCCTACCTGGAATTAAAAATTAATGGGTACCTCCAATTTCTCAGATACACAATTATGATTTTTTTCTTCTTTGGATAGTCATGAATAGCTCGTGGTAGAAAACAACTTTAGTCCAGAAGACCTTGAACTGATTTAATTTAAATTGAACAGCTAGATCAACAGACAAACCAAAAACCAAACCAAAACAAATCAAAAACAAACAAAAAACACACACAAAAACAAAGAGACCTACAATATATGGTTTTGGGTTTTTTTTTACTATTGTTTCAAAAGGATTTAACAAATTAAGGAGCTAACTAGTCATCATTAATTAATTTAGGCAAACTTAGAGAAGCTCAAAATTCTGACTGGAAAATGTAATACAAGCAAAGGGAAAAATTTGTATGGAATGGGTTATCAAAATTAACACCTCAGAGATGTTAATAATAAACAGATCATGTAAGAGAAGCAACAGCAAGCAAGCTAAAATTCAAGTTATGCATTGAAGAGAGATTTGCCAGAAGGAAAACTAAAATCTTAGGAGGGAAAATCTTTTAGTTGATCTTCAACTATATGAAGAATGAAGAAAGAAGAAAAAATAGAGGAGGGAAGAGCATTTCTTAAATAAAGACAGTCAAAGCTGCCTAAGTAAACTAAATTAATATTTTTCTTTATTTTCAGTAATGACAGTGATGTTGAACACTAAGACAAAGGTAATGCTTCTAAAGAGAAATAGTATCTTCACAAGGTGAGCCAAACTAGAAGACACTAGAGCATTCAAACTCAAAGGGCTAGATTTAACACCATATCATAATTCTTTAGGAATCAACAGATTAATTAACAGGTTCAACAGTGAAAAATTGTAATAAATTGCTCATGTGTAAGGTAGGGGTGGAGGAATTACATGACTGGCAAATATAAAACAGGCTAAACTATTTATTGATTCAAGAAGAGGAAAGAAAGATTCAGATACTGCAGGCTCATTATTCTGTCTTAATAGATCTTGCAAGACTATATAAACTAAAAGATAACATTGGCAAAGGAACAAATGGATATAACATGAGTATTAATAAAATTAGTCTGGGTATTATGTGAAAGTTTGCAGTCATCAGAGCAGCGTACTTGAGAAGCAGACTTCCCACTGGAATAAGGAAGTAAAACTGGTATCCAGTTTTAAGATAGAGCATGATTCCTTTATGAATAATATTTCATAATGTGATTGTGTGTGATGAGAAAAGAACTTAATGTCACTCGAGTGTAATGCACTTAATGTCCAAATGTGATTGTACGTAATAAAATTTAATTTAAGTCCCTTTATCTTAATACATTATATTTCTAACCCACAAAATTATCACCAGAAACAGTGTTATTTTTTAAGTTTAGCAGGGGAACAAACCCTAGAGTGAAAACTGAAAGAGGCACTATATTCTTATGTAATCATATGTGAATTCAGTCACTTATTGCTGACACCAAGGTCCATATGAAATGTGGTAAGGGATGGACAGCTGTAGTGAACATACTGCTTTATTCCCTGATTCTGTCTCAGTCTTATCTGGCACCTGTTTTATTAAAGGTTAAGTAATTTTTTCAAATCTCTCCAGCTCTACTCTGAATAAGATAAATGATGCTTAAAAGAATAGAGTGAACAAAATGCCCACTGCAAGAATGTTATGGGTAAATCAAAGGATGAATTTGGTTGCTGAAAAATATAATACCATTCTAATGATAGTGACCTCACTGAGTACTTAGGCAACCAAACTACATGTGTCTGTCAAGAAAGAGTGAAAAAGTATCAGAGTTTTATATCGTGATACTGGGTATTACTAGATCATTAATATTGATCATTGTTTATTACCTAAGTGTAATATGCCCTGAGGGGGGAGGGGGGAGAAAGGGTCCACTTGATTTTTTGTCTAAGCCAGGCTAACATATTTTTCTGTCTTTCTACCAAAAGTAATCCTAAGTAGAAACATCACACAGAAGATCTTGTATTCTTCTGATTCTATCTCATGCTCTTTCCTCTTTGCTTCCTATTCTTATTTTTTTTTCAATCTTTTTCTTTCATTCTTTCTTTCACAATCTCCAAACTCAACTATCTTAACAGCAAATTACATGGAACATGCTATAAATAAATACTGCAAAAATGTATCTGTATATGGGCCTTTACACTTTGACCTCCACTTTCTCTATTCAGTCTCACAAAGGACCACAGTTGTAGCAGCATGTCCCAGGGTTTAACAGATCCAAACTCCAGATAATAAGGGAATATAACACTAAAATGGTGATGATATTTTATCAATCATCACTAAAAAGACTGAAGATGCAGAATTTAGCAGCTTTGCTTACTTCTGTCAATTTTTATTCCTTTCAGCACTTGGTATCTTCTGCCTTTTTTTTTTTTTTCATCTTGCCTCAAGGCTCCTATATGAAAAAAGCAGCATATTTCCAACTCCTGATTGCTAACTTCTCCACAAGAAAGATTCTTTCCAAGACCAGTAGTTGTAAAACTTCTTCCCAAAGTTGGATGTGGCTTTAAGCTGGGCTACAAGGAAGTTTGTAATGCTCTGTTGGTAAATGAACATAACACTGCACATCAGTCAGTAATGAAAAAGATGGAGCAGCCTCCGCTTCAGCCTCTGTGAATGCAGGGGAAGTTACTGTAGTTAAGCAGGAGTTCAGCAGCATGGCCTTCCATAACCACCACGGTACTCACTTCCAGATGAACTGAAGTTTCTCTGTTCAGTAAAAAAGGGAGAATGCAAAATTATCACAATGGTATAATGGAGGTAGCCTTAAACTTTCTACTCCCAAAGTGTTCACAGGCCAAGCAGTAACTATGTACATGAAAGTAAATCTTTCTCCTTTTCCTCATAAACAATTAATATGACATTCACACAGATAATTGCTATCTATTCCATTCATGTATAACTACCTTGTTAGTCATAAGGTCTAGCACGAATCTCATTAAAGCTTAAAGTCTCCCCTCGGTTCTCAAACTTTTACCTTTTTATTTTTTCAAGTAATTTTTTTACTTTCCTTATTCCCAGCATCACACCAAATTCTAGCCTGAGCTTTGTAACTATGTTTTGAAATTTAACATTATCTACTCTGTTCATTTCTGGTTTATGTTCTTCTGGTACTTTGACCTCAACAGAGGTTCAGTGAAGCTTCTTGTATTGCAACACGTTTTGGTTTTTATTCTAGCTGTTTTGATAATATTTCATTTTTTAGTCCTTTATGAGCGAAGTTAATGACTGGCTTTCCAAACAATCAGCCCTTTTCCTATGATTAGCTTAAGAAACAGAAGCAAAGCAGCTTCTCTGCTTGATAACAGCTTCAAGCAGCCTGTTTATAAGAGATTATTTTCACTTACTTGTACTGCAAACCTTACTTGTTAAAGCACAGAAACATCTACAGGTAAATAGTGGATTACATAAATGTAATATGAAGTAAGTTACAGGAATACCAGGAAAACCAATGAGTAAGATGAACAAAATTATTTTAACATGAAACTTGATTATTTCTTAGTTTGTACTTTCCCAAAGTGTTTGTTTTCATATATGATATTATCCAAATATAATGCACTAAGTACCTAGAGATTTTATTATTTAATTAGATTTTGGGACAAATTTGTAGCACTTCATTTCAGTTGCAGTACCTGGATAGAGGCTAAACTGAGTGGCACCTAAAAAAAAAAAAGTAAAAATTTTGTTGACTTTAATAAGAAATGAATGTCATCTTTAAAAAGAGTTTTTCTGAAGAAATTAGACAAAATTTGATAAAACTCATTTTCTTTACTTAAGAAGGAACATCTACAGAAGTGGAGAAGCCCATTCAGTATAAATGAAAACTTATCCCATATCCATAAAACAAGAAAAATTTTTAATGTAACCAATATTGTCATGATTTGTTCATCCTCAATGCTTTCTCTCCTAGTCCAGAAAGTAGCTCCTAGAACAACTGAGGCAGATGATGTTCTTATCTGTTTTACCAACTCCATAAAGCTAAAAATTGCAAAATATACTACCAACACCAAACATGCAAGTATAATGGCCTATATCATCAGTTGCTTTCAAAACTGAGGTTTTAGTAATTGACGACTGTGTCTCTTTCTCTGTGTATTCTTGATGAACTCAAGTGCAACAAGACTAGTTGTCATCTAGTCATCCACAATAACTGTTGAAGAACTTCCTGCAGTGAGACATAATTTTAGGAAAGCAAACTTTCACTTCTTTATGGAGTTAGGGAATGGGAACCCTGGGAAACTGCCCTCAGGGATTAAAGAGCAGAACAGAGCTGGCAAATCTTTAAGGACATTATTCTTAGAGCGTAAAAGCTATCTATTCCCACATGTAAGAAATCAGGCAAGCATGACTGGGTAAGGACTTCCTGGTCAAACTGAAGTGTAAGAAGGAAATTAATAGGCAGTGGAACCAGGGACTTTTATTCTGGGAAGAATATAAGGATGCTGCTCAGATGTGTAGGGATGGGATCATAGAATAGAATTAGAATCTTTAAGGTTGGAAAAGACCTCTAAGATTATCGAATCCAACCGTCAACCCAACACGACCATGTCTACTAAACCATGTCCCAAAGTGCCATGTCTACATTCTTTTTGAACACCTCCAGGGACGGTAACTCCACCACATCTCTGTGCAGCCTGTTCCAATGCCTGACTACCCTTTCAGTGAAGAAATTTTTCATAATATCCAACCTAAACCTCCCCTGGAATAATTTGAGGCCATTTCCTCTTGTCCTATCACTTGTTGCTTGGGAGACCAACACCCACCTCACCACAACCTCTTTTCAGGTAGTTGTAGAGAGCAATAAGGTCTCCCCTCAGCCTCCTCTTCTGCAGACTAAGCAAACCCAGTTCCCTCAGCTGTGCCTCACAGGACTTGTTCTCTAGATCCTTCACCAGCTTTGTTGCCCTTCTCTGTATATGCTCCAGCACCTCAACATCCCTCTTGTATTGAGGGGCCCAAAACTGAACACAGTATTTGAAGTGTGGCCTCACTAGAGCTGAGTACACTTCCCTAGTCCTGCTAGCGGCACTATTTCTGATACAAGTTAGGATACTGTTGGCCTTCTTGGCCACCTGGGCACACTGCCAGCTCATATTCAGCCAGCAGTCAGCCAGCACCCTAAGATCATGGGCAGCTTTCCAGCCACTCTTCCCCAAGTCCGTGGCATTGCCTGGGGTTGTTGAGACCAAAGTGCAGGACCCAGCACTTGGCCTTGTTGAACCTCATACAGTTGGTCTCCACCCATTGATCCAGCCTGTCCAGATCCCTCTGCAGAGCCTTCTTACTTAGGGCGTACTTCGTCTCCTCATCCAGATCATTGATAAAGATATCAAACAAGATTGTCCCCAAGACTGAGCCTTTGGGAACACTGCTTATGACCAACCACCAATTGGATTTAACTCCATTCACCACAACTCCCTGGGCTCAGCCTGCCAGCCAGTTTTTCACCCAGTGAAGAGTGCACCTTTCTAAGCCAAGGACCACCAGCTGCTTTAGGAGAATGCTGTGGGACACCGTGTTGAAGGCTTTACTGAAGTCCAGGCAGACGACATTCACAGTCTTTCCTAAATCCACTAGGCGGATCACCAGGTCACAGAAGGAGATCAGGTTGGTCAAGCAGGACCTGACCTTCATGAACCCATGCTGGCTGGGCCTGATCCCCTCATTGTCTTGCACATCCCTGGTGAGAGCACTCAGGATGAACTGTTCCATAATCTTCCCCAGCATCAAGATCAGGCTGACAGGCTTGTAGTTTCCCAGACTCTCCTTTGGGTCCTTCTTGTAGATGGACGTCACATTGGCCAACCTCCAGTCATCTGAGACCTCCTCTGTTAGCCAGGACTGCTGATAGATGATGGATAATGGCTTGGCAAGCTCCTCTGCCAGCTCCCTCAGTATTCTCAGGTGTATCCCATCTGGCCCTATAGACTTGTGAGTGTCCAGGTGGCATAGTAGGTCCATAACTGCTTCCTCCTGGATCATGAGGAGGTTATTCTGCCCTCCATCCCTGTGTTCTGGCTCAGTGGGTTGAACGCCCTGGGGGCAGCTGGTCTGACTATTAAAGACTGATGCAAAGGCATTAAGTACCTCAGCCTTTTCCTCATCCTTGGTGGCCATGTTCCCCTCCACATCTAATAAGGGATGGAGATATTCCTTAGCTCTCTGGTTGTTAACATATTTGTAAAAATATTTTTTGTTATTCCTACAACAGTGGTCAGATTGAATTCTAGCAGGGCTTTTGCCTTTCTAATTTTCCCTCTGCATGACCTAGCGAGATCCCTGTATTCTTCTTGAGTTGCCTGCTCCTTCTTCCAAGAGAAGACTTCTTGCCAACTGTATGATGTTTAACAAGGCCAAATGCTAAGCCCAAGATGGGGTCCAACCACCACATCTCCCACCAGTCCTTCTCTGCTTGTAAACAGGAAGTCAAGCAAGGCACCTCTCCTGGTAGGCTCACTTACCAGCTGTGTCAGGAAGTTTTCTCCCACACACTCCAGGAACCTCCCAGACTGTTTCCTCTCTGCTGTGTTGTATTTCCAGCAGACTTTGGGTAAGCTGAAGTGCCCCACGAGAACAAGGGGTACCGTTTGCGAAAGTTCTGCCAACCACTTGTAGAATACTTCATCTACCTCTTCATCCTGGTTGGGTGGTCTGTAACAGACTCCCAGAAGGATATCTGCTTTGTTGGCCTTCGCCCTTATCCTTATCCAGAAGTATTCAACCTTATCATCACAATCACTGAGCTTTATACAATCAAAACACTCCCTAACATAGAGCCACCCCACCATCTCTCCTTCCATGCTTATCCCTTCTGAAGAGCTTATAGCCATCTACTGCAGTGCTCCAGCTATGAGAGTCACCCCACCATGTTTCCGCAATGGCAACTAAGTCATAGCTATCCTGCTGCACAAAAGCTTTCAGCTTCTCCTGTTTGTTGTCCATGCTGAGCGCATTGGTGTAGATGTACTTGAGCTGGGCTTTCGATTTCACCCCTAAAATTGACATACCACCCCGATGTGCCTCTCTGGTGAGCCTGGTTGTATCCCCTTTCCCCTTCAATGCTAGTTTAAAGCCCTCTCAATGAGCCCCGCCAGTTCACGTGCAAGAATCATTTTCCCCCTTTGAGGTAGCTGAACTCCATCAGTTGCCAGCAGGCCTGGTGCCGTGTAAACCTCCCCATGTTAAAAAAAACCAAAATTCCACAGCACCAGCCTCTGAGCCACATGTTGATAAGTTGCATCTTCTGCTCCCTTCAGTGTTTTTTCCTGCTGCTAAATGGATTGAGGAAAATACCACCTGTGCACTCGCACCTTTGACTAAGAACTCCAGTGTTGTGAAGTCTCTTTTGATAGCCCTCAGACTTCTCTCCACAACTTCATCGCTGCTGACCTGAAATACCACAAGTGGGTAATAGAGGGCCAACCCAGGCCCTCCCCCAGGGAGCTGCCTAGTAATGTCCCTGACCCAGGTCCCAGGGAGGCAGCAGACTTCCCTGTGGGTAGGGTCAGGTCGGTATACTGGGTCCTCTGTACCCCTCAGAAGGGAGTTGCCCATGACAGTGAACCTTCTTTTGCTCTTCACAGAGGCAGTCTTGAGGCATGGGGATGACTGACTTGTCCTAGACAATCCACTGGATGAGACATCACCCACATCATCATTTTTCTGTCACGCTTGTCCACGCCTACTCTGAGTCAGAGCTGCCACTCAGCAGCAGCTCCCTCCTTTCCTACCTAGGCGGGGGGCGGAGTGGGGTGTGTGGAACCCCCCCTGTGCTTTTGTCTTTGTGGTTTAGCTGCTTTAGCAAGGGTCAGCAAAGCTGAAGCACAGGTGTGGTTGACTTTGAGTAAGGAATGTAAAGAATAAGAAGAAGGGCTTCTACAGCTACACTGATGAGCAAATGAAGATTAAAGAAAATGTACTCCCCAATAAATAAGACAGAAAAATAAATGACAACCAAAATGGAGAAGGATATAATGGTCTGCATTAAAAAAATGTGGCCAGAAGCGTAAGAGAGGTGATTTTCCCCCTCTACTCTGCTCTCATGAGACCCTACCTGGAGTACTGTGCATAGCTCTGGGGTGCCTGGATGCTTTGGTTTTGCGTGGCAAGGTTTTGGTAGCAGGAAAGCCACAGGGGTGGTGGCTTCTGCAAGAAGGTGCTAGAACTTTCCCCTGTGTCTGAAAGAGCCAATGACAAAAGACTCCAACAAGGACCTGCCACTGGCCAAGTGTGAGTCAACCAACACTAGCAGTAGTGCCTCTGTGATAACATATTTAAGAACAAAGAAAAAAAAACAAACAGCAGGAGCTTTTGCAGCCAGAGAGAGGAAGGACAAGACAGAAGAAATTTCGCAGACACCAAGGTCAGTGAAGAAGGAGGGGGACGAGTTGCTCCAGGCACCAGAGCAGAGACTTGCCTGCAGCCCATGATGAAGACCATGGTGAGGTAGGCTGTCCCCCTGCAGTCCATGGAGGAGGGGTGATGGGGAGTAGAGGACCCCATGCATGAGCAGGTGGATACACCTGAAGGAGACTATGTCTCCATGGGAAGCCCACGCTGGAGCAGGCTCCTGGCAGGACCTGTGGCCCTATGAAGAGAGGATCCCATGCCAGAGCAGGTTTGCTGGCAGGACTTGTGACCCTGTGGGGGACCCATGCTGAAACAGTTAGCTACTGAAGGTTTGCACCCCGTGGGAGAGACCCACACTGGAGCAGTTCGGGAAGGACTGTAGCCAAAACTCACATTGGAGAAGTTCATGGAGGACTGCCTCCCATGAGAGGGACCTCATGCTGGAACAGGGGAAGAGTTCCCTCCCTGAGGAGGAAGAAGTGACAGAAACAACCTGTGATCAACTGACTGTCACCCACATCCCCGTCCCCCTGTACCCTGGGGGGAGTAGGTAGAAGTAGGGAGTGAAATTAAGCCTAGGAAGAGGAGGGAATGTGGGGGAAGTGTTTCAAGATTTGATTTTATTTCTCACTGCTCTACTCTGTGTTTTATCTGGTAGTAAATTAGACTAATTCCTCTCTAAGTTTGGTCTGGTTTGCCTGGGACAGTATTTGGTGAACAATCTCTCCCTATCCTTATATAAACCCACAAACCGTTCATTATACTTTTTCTCCTCTATCTAGTTAAGGAGGGGGAATGACAAAGCAGCTTTGATGGGCACCTAGACTCTAGTAAGGGTCCACACCCACCACACCAGCACAAGCAAGCCATTGACCTGTTGAAGTGAGTGCAGAGGAGGGCCATGAAAATGATCAGAAGGCTGGGACACCTCTCCTGTGGAGAAGGACTGAAAGATTTGGTGTTATTCAGTCTGCAGAAGAGAAAGCTCTGGGAAGACCTTATTACAGATGTTCCATGTATAAAGGGACCTTAAAGGAAAGCTAGAGAAAGGCTTTTCACCAAGGCCTATAGTGACATGATAAGGGGAGATGGTTTTAAACTAAAAGAGATTTAGACTGGATATAAGGGAACAGGTTGCCCAGGGAGGTGGTGGAGTCACCGTCCCTGCGGGTATTTAAGGAAAGGTTAGACGCAGTACTGAAGGACATGGTTTAGTGGTTAATAGGTGGGGGATGGTCGGTTGGACTGGATGATCCTTGAGGCCTCTTCCAACCTTAATGATTCTATTCTATTCTATTCTATTCTATTCTATTCTATTCTTTTTTTACGATCAAGATGGTACAGTGAAATGAGACACTGAAACACTTTGCCCAGAGAATCTGGGCATCATTGACAGTGTTCAAGGTCAGGTTGAACAGGGCTTTGAGGAATCTAATCTAGTGAAATATGTCCCTGCCCATGGTAGGTGGATTGAATTAGATGAGCTTTGAACGTTCCTTCCAATCCGAACCCAAATATATTGAAAATTAAACACAGGGATTGAAGAGTTTAGAGGAAAATCCTATGATAAGCTCTCTGTTGTGCTCTGAAGAGAACTGAGGATTGTAATTTGCAAGTCCCTTTCCAGTTGTTGCAGCAAATAGTGGGTGGCTTTCCCCACGTGATTTGATTAACTTGATAACATAGGTTCATTGAATTAATGTAATTGGCAGTTTCTTTGTCCCTGTGGCAAATGTCTTGTTACTGCTAGATTTAATATAAATGTATTTGATCAAATCATCTTACAATAATGAATACAGTGTATTACTTGTTATCTTTCTTTCTGAAATCTGCAGTTTTTGCTCAACTGGCTATAGAAAAAGAACTTCATTATCAATTAAGACTTGACATGAAATCTCATGAAAACAAAAATATAACTGTCAATAAAAGCTTTTAGGAGATATCAAATGTTTGTTAATTATTGTCTTCTTGTACTTCAAATTACCTGACATTTATGATGAACATATTTATAGAGGAATGTCTAGATGTACATGGTTTCAGGGTGGAATAAGAGGGATATTCACATCTCAGACAGAATAGTAAGTCTTAGAAAATGTTCCTGTAGACTTTTCAAGCTTTCTGTTTAATTTTCAAGAGATTTGGGTAAGCATTCTAACATTTGGGGGAATGACATTTGAGTTTTACACATCTTCCATATTTCTATTCTTTAAAAATTTGAAGGTGTTTCTCTTGATTTTCGGTAATGTTCCTTCATAAACCACAAGGCAAAGAGTCCTGAAAGGGATCATCTTCACTTCCATTAAAAAAAAATAAATGTTAAATTCTCTAACATCTTCTGCTATGCCGTACACTGAAACAGAACTGCAACCATGATTTAGAGCTTCACACTAAAATAAACATTATATATACAAAACATTTAATGTTTTCATCCAGAACCTCTGATATACGACTTCCATGCCTCGATTTTTTGGAAATGAGGGTGATCGTCTTTTCAAACATGCCCTGAAATGAGAATGTCTTTATCAATATTGATAGAGACAATAATCATAGAATCATAGAATCACGGTATGGTTTGGGTTGGAAGGGACCACAAGGATCACCTAGTTCGAACCCCCCTGCCACAGGAAGGGACACCCTACACTAGACCATATTGCCCAAAGTCCCATCCAACCTAGCCTTGAACGGTTCCAGGCATGGGGCCTCCAGAACTACTCTGGGCAACCTGTTCCAGTGCCTCACCATTCTCACAATAAAGAATTTCTTCCTAACTAAGAATCTAAATCTCCCCTCTTTTAGTTTAAACCCATTCCCCCTTGTCCTGTCACTGCACTCCCTAAGAAACAGCCCCTCACCACCTTTCCTGTAGGTCCCCTTTAGGNAGTTTTTCATCAACCAGCACTCCCAAGTCCTTCTCCTCAGGGCTGCTCTCAATCCATTCTCTGCTCAGCCTGTAGCTGTGCTTGGGATTGCACCGACCCACATGCAGAACCTTGCCCTTGGCCTTGTTGAACTTCATGCAGTTCACCTGGGCCCACCTTTCAAGCCTGTCTAGGTCCCTCTGGATGGCCTCCCTTTCCTCCAGCATGTTAACCACACCACGCAGCTTGGTGTCATCAGCAAACCTGCTGAGGGTGCACTCAATCGCACCGTCCATGTTGCCAACAAAGTTGTTAAACAATGCCGGTCCCAGTACCGACTCCTGAGGAATGCCACTCATCACCAGTGTCCTCTTGGACATTGAGCTGTTGACCACAATTCTTTGAGTACAGACATTCAGCCAATTCCTCATCCAGCGAGTGGTCCATCCATCAAATCCATGTCTCTGCAATTTAGAGGCAAGGATGTCATGCCAGTGTCAAAAGGTTTGCACTAGTCCAGGTAAATGATGTTAGTTGCCCTTCCCTTGTCCATTGACACTGTGACCCCATCGTAGAAGGCCACCAAATTCATCAGGCACAATTTGCCCTTTGTGAAGCCGTGTTGACTGTTGTCAATCACATCCTTACCTTCCATGTTCCTGAGCACAGTTTGCAGGAGGATCTGCTCCATGGTCTTGCCTGGCACAGAGGTGAGGCTGACTGGCCTATTGTTCCCTGGGTCTTCCTTCTTTCCCTTCTTGAAAATGGGGGTTATGTTTCCTCTTTTCCAGTCAGAGAGAACTTCACTGGACTGCCATGACTTCTGAAATACGATGGACAATTGTTTGGCCACTTCATCCGCCAGTTCTCTCAGGACCCGTGGATTCATCTCATCAGGTCCCATGGACTTGTGCACCTTCAGGTTCCTTAGGCATTCTCAAATCTGATCTTCTTCTACAGTGGGCGGTTCTTCATTCTCCCAATCCCTGCCTTTGCCTTCTGCAACTTGTGCAGTGTGGCTAGAGCACTTGCCAGTGAAGACTGAGGCGATGAAGTCATTGAGTACCTCAGACTTCTCCGTATCCTGGGTGACCATAATGTAGCATAAGTCAGCAAACTGTGAGGTGGCAAATATAAAGTTCTACCACCGTCTAGAAAATATTAATGCAGAGCAATTATACTTGTTTAAAATTTCTTTTAAACATTTCTAAGTACAGTTTTAGACACACTGAAATGCAGTGAGAGCAATTTCCAAAATTTTACAGCTTATTAAATCATTTATACAGGCAGTCTTAATAGAAAATTTTCTTTCTAAATAACATAAAATATATTGATTATAGACTACCTTACTTTTCTTTAAATTTACACAGATCTGGTAAGAACTGTTTCATGCAAACACTGTTGACTAACAGCTTTTATCCTCAACTTTAATTGCAAGCATTGAAAACTAAGGAAACTTGAAAATAAGGATCAAAAAAATTGTTCTTCC
The DNA here is from genome assembly GCA_013399095.1 of Psophia crepitans. Classification (NCBI taxonomy): domain Eukaryota; kingdom Metazoa; phylum Chordata; class Aves; order Gruiformes; family Psophiidae; genus Psophia; species Psophia crepitans. Next base: position 3,143 of record VWZZ01007695.1, on the reverse strand, counting down.
AGTTGAGAAAAATTTTTAAAAGTAAGAATCTTAAAGGAAAGGACAACTATTTAAGAATAAGGATAATTACATTTAACAGAATGAATTCATGAGAAGTAAGACTGAAGTTGGAAGTCTTCTTTCTAATGATAAACCTCAAAAGTTAATTTGCCTTTTATATTTAACTATAAGTAGGCATCCTGCATTGTTATATTAATTTTCACAGTTAGAAATCTTCAAAAATATTACAATTTTTATGAAAAAAGGGAAGTCAGATGCTGTTGTATATGTATTGAGGGGGCTTAGGGTTTGCCATTGGATTCAGCTGAGAGTTAATTTTCTTTCTAGTAGCTGGTGTAGTCCTGTGTTTTGGCTTTAATATGAGAATAATGTTGATAGCACAGTGATGCTTTTAGTTTTATTAGGTAGCTGTAGTGCCTAGACTAAGTCAAAGACTTTTCAGCTTCTCACATCCTGCCAGGTGCACAAGAAGCTGGGACAGCACAGCCAGGACAGCTGACCCAGGCTGGCCAAAGGGACATTCTCTACCATATAACGTCTTGCTTCATATATAACTGGGGAAGCTAGCCGGAGGTGGGATCACTGCTTGGAAACAGGCTGGACATCGTTTGTTTATCTTTTGCCCTTTCATTTGTGGTGAGCAATTGCATTTGTGCATCACATTATTGTTGTTGTTGCTGCTGTCACTGCTGCTGCTGCTGCAGTTGTTATTCTTTTTCTTTGTTATCCTATTCAATTGTCTTTATCTCAACCCATGAGGTTTTCTTCATTCCCTTCCCCATCCCCTTGGTGGGTGGGAGGAGTGAGTGAGCAGCTGCTTAGCTGCCAGCTGCTATAAATCTACAACAGTTAACTACCAAAATTTACAGCCTTTGAACTAGCAATTGATTGATTGTCACATTATAATTCCTATAAAACATTCAGGTTGACAGCACTTTATAATATTTCATTCAAAAAGGAACGGAAAAGTACAGATAGGTAATTTACAAACGAAGAGTGGCTAGTCTTACTGCTATTTTTATAGCCTATTAAGTTCTAAAGAAGGAATCAGTGGCAGAGAGCACAGTAAAATAGTCCAAATTGTAATCGTTCATATCTTTCAGGTAAAGGCTATGACACAATCAGGTAATTACAGAAAACCATAAGCTATTCCCTATGCAAAATCCCAGAGTGATATTGATATTGATCCCTGGAAAAAGACTTTTTATATAAGTAAATGAGCATCAGCTAAACAAAGATAATGAGTAGAACACAACTGGTGAATTAAATTTTTATCTGCATGAAGTACACATTATTTCATGCTACATCAAATTTAGTACTTAGTTGTCTTTCAACATGAGCTCCAAGAGCACACAGAAAATTCATATTATAAGGAGTATGTAAACTGGTAGAGAGTGAAAGTGTGGTATTTCTTCCACTAAGGAGGATAAAACCAATAACACTGAAATGATTTGAAGATATAATTCAGAATTTCACTCCTTCATTATATTGTATGATGAGATTTTACTATATTTTTTATTCTAAAGCAAAGAAATCAGAATTAAGAAAAGGTAGAAGAGAAATTTTAAGTTAGAAAAACCTCACAGCAGTAGAGAATTAAGAAGGGGAGGGAAGAGTGAAGCTGTTGATAAAAATATATCAGGAAAAAATGCCATATGTTTTATGTGTTTTAAATAAAAAAGGCAAAATATTCAAAAACTTCACTTAGATTCCTCAACCTTCTTAGAAATCTTGATATTAAGTGCAGATATTTTCCAGTACTCTATCTCTAAAGAACTTGCATCATCTAAAGGAGTTGGACACATATTTTGATTGTGGGGACTCAGTGGGACCAACGTAACTCTCATATTTCCTTTGGGAAGGGTGACCTATCCAATGATCATGAGATTTTCACGTGATACTATAGTTCTGAAGAAAAGCCTTTTTGTACAGCTTTTGTTGTTCATCATAAGGAAACTATAAGGTGAATTATCTGTACTTTTCTAAATCAATCTGAAAGAAAAATTAATGAATAGTTACACAATAGAAAAAGGCAAGAAATTCCTATGCAGAACTTCCTTCATCTTCAGATGTCTTCATTTTGGGCAACATAGAAGCCTCATTTAATTTTCTTGTACTGAGGACCCCAGAGCTGGATGCAGTACTCCAGGTGGGGTCTCGCAAGAGCAGAGTAGGGCAGAATCTTCTCTCAACCTCTTGGTCACACTTCTCTTAATGAAGCCTAGGATACAGTTGGCTTTATGGGCTGCAAGTGCACATTGCTGGCTCATGGTTTGCTTCTCATCCACCAACACCCCCAAGTCCTTCTACTCAGGGCTGCTCTCAATCCATTCTCTGCCCAGCCTGCAGCTGTGCTTAGGAGTGCCTTGACCCATGTGCAGGACCTCTCACTTGACCTTGTTGAATTTCATGCGGTTCACACAGGCCCACCTTTCAAGCATGTCAGTGTCCCTCTGAATGGTTTCCCTTCCCTCCAGTGTGCCAACGCACCACACAGCTTGGTGTCATCGGCAAACTTGCTGAGGGTGCACTCGATCCCACTATCCATCTCACTGACAAACATATTAAACAGGTTGAACAACCTGATCTAGTGGAAGGTGCCCCTGTACATGGCAGGGAGGGTGGGAACTAGGTCATCTTTAAGGCCTCTTCCAACCCAAACCATTCTATGAATCTATGAATTTTCTTTAACGTACTTTGCCTACCACAACCCAAAGTCCTCAAAGTTTTCTCTTTTCTCCCCTGGTCAAGAAAGCAAAGAGTTTTGATCCATCATCTTTGGTGTGGCCTTTGGTTTCAACTGGGAACTCTGGATAATGAAAGGACTGTTCTATGCTTGATTTTTCTTTGAATCTTGGAGAAATTCATCCAAGCTGTTGCAAGGAATGAGTCCTCTGAAGACATTCTTATTTTTGTACATCCATTTATGCCAAACCAAAAATACTCATCAAAAGGAACATCCCAAAATGTTTGTCTTTATATTTTCCTTTATTCTTTCTCTTAAGTATTGTTTATATCTTATAACTTTAAGTGGCATATGTCCTTCCAGACAGTGTGAGTTCCATGTTTCTGTCACATATTTCACCCCACTTTTAAAACCCAGACAAAAATGCCAAAAGCATGTGTAGGGAATCCCATTCGGA
>VWZZ01007694.1:178577-202874 GCA_013399095.1 Psophia crepitans | reverse complement strand
CCCAAAAAACCACCACCCCGGCGGGGCGATTGTGGTTGTCAGCGGAGGCAAGTAAGTTCGGTGCTGAGGCAGGCGGTCGGTCAGGGAGAGCCGGGCATGGCCGTGAGGTGCCGGGTAGGTTTTGGGGGGCTGTCGGAGGCGGGAGCGGCCGGGTTGTCAGGCGGGGTGTGTGGGGAAGAGGGTTCCTCGGAGGAGTGCCGGGGCTCCTAGGCTTGGGGGGGTTCTGCAGGAGGCTGGTGGCCAAGCTGGCGTCCACCTCCCCGCTGCTGGCAGAGCCCTTGCCCTAAATCTGCTTCGTTTCTCCCTTGGAGACAGGGGCTGGCGGCAGATCGCGAATAATCCCAAATACCTGACGGTGCGTATGGAAGCGGTAGCCCCCGGTTTGTGGAGTGGAGGGGCTCTAGTTGCTGGAATATGGCATTTAGCAGTAGAAAATCTGTTGCGGAAAGGCTGTTTCCTTCCGATGTAGGTTGCTAGACACGCTCAAGCCCTCCAGTTTCCTAGGTGCGCTTTGACCTTTCGGTGGCTGAGAACTGGGTCGTGCGTGTTGGGTGACGGTCTCTCAATTCTTTCTTTTTTTCTTTTTTTTTTTTTCACCCGAAAGAGTGTGTTTGGAAAGGTGTCGGATGCCGTCAGGGGCTGCTGCTTGCTTCCCCTGAAAGCTTAATCGATGTACAGTAGATAACAAATTTTCAGTACCCAAATACGGCATAGCCGAGAAAAAAAAAAAAGAGTGACACAGCAAAGTATATTAAAACTGGAAATTTGGACTCGTGTGGGTGGTGCTTATATGTTCTTCACCCAGTTTCAGGGCTTGTATTCTTCGTGTTTAGACTGAAAAAAGAGACCTGGTTTGTGTGGGCTGGCAGGATATACGTATACATATATATGTGTGTGTGTGTGTGTAAAATTTGCATGTCTGTATATATATAAAAGGAGTAATATGCCTGGTGAGTTCTAGTAGTAAGATGGTAAATTTATACGAACAAAAAAAGGATGTTTCATTTACTTTTGCAGAGATGCGCTGTCCCGTTGTACTTCAGAGGCTGCGATCTGCCTGCAGAATATTTCAGCAAACCTGCCTGTGTTCTGAACTCTTTATGCTCTGGCCGTCAGCTTTCTTTGTGCAAGAGAAAGTAAGAGGTCTGTGTTAGGTGTGGAAGCACACGGAGTGTGGTGCAGCTGTAGCTGTATACCTAGGCCTCCTGCGGAGCAGCAGGGAGAGAAGCGTTGTAAACCAGGCAAAGCTGGACGCAAAGGCAGGGATTTGCAGAGAAGCTTGCTAAGCGGCGTAGTATCCCCGGCTTTGCAGCGCTGTTTTGTGAAAATGATTAAAGTTCAAGTTGCCACTTAAGGGGACAAACAGCTCTTGATGGTAGATAATAAACAGTAGTAACTTTGGCAATACTGCACCTGGCTCCAAGCCGATGGGCATGATGAAATGTTAAATCTCAACTTATTTGCTCAAGATGGGTATCTGTTGTTTGAAACGTGTTGCCAAACAATATGGCAGCACAAATCCTTGCTTCCAAAACAAATAGGCTTCCTGAGAGGCGAGCGGGGGGTTTGGCTCTTCGGAAGACAGGCCTTTACTTCTTATTCACCACGGGCCAACTTTGATTTTTAGCGTGCGTGTTTTCCCCGAGCCTTGCCCTCTGATAATGCTACGAGACATGCTCACAACTGCATGACGAATTTATACAATTAGTCATACACTTCCACCGTAGATTTATTGGAGCAATACCACTGTCATTCTCACATTGTAAGAGTCCGCGTTTGGGAACGTGTGCCCTCCGTTGACTTGCCTTGGGTCTCTTGGTATGGTTGTTGGGTGGGCTGTTGGAAATATTTGAAGCCTTTAGGATTATTAGGCTTACTTAATTATACAAGCATATTTTCAGGGAACAGATCTGCTGGAGATCACCACCTTGTTGCTAATCCGAGGGGGGTAATTTGCATGAGATTTTGCAGGGATTGTCAGAAATGAAGGTGTGAGTGCTACTACTAAAAACGTCCCATCTCCTGCATAAAGAATAGTTTGCCGGTTGAAAAACAGTATATTTTGTATAAGGAAACTATTTATATGACGAGTTATTCTTGTTTAGCTTGGTCGACTCTGTTTCTTTGAAGCATAGTTCTTATCTGTTTGATCAAAGAGGAGGAATAAAAGAAAATAGTTTTTTAAAGTTAGATTCTGCCTTTAAAGACAGGGTTTTAGAGCAGGAAGGGCTTGGACTGACAGGTAAATATTTCAAACAGGTATTCCTGAAAGGTCAGCCTGGTGTGTAATACCCCGTAGCATGTGGCCACCGCTTCTGTCTACAAGCTTTAATTGCTGGCAGATACAAACAAGTGATTTTTATTGGCGATTCTGTGTTATTTGTATTGCAGCAGCACCTAGGAACCCCAGGCACGGACCGGGTTTGCAGTGGGGTAGGAGTGACACAAAAATAGAGCAGAAGTGGACTCTGCTTCCTAAAACTTCCAGCTTAAACCTAAGGAGGTGGAGGAGCGGAGTTGTGATGGGGAAGCAGCTGGATGGTGGTGGGCAGCAGGAGAGTTGGTATTCACAGTGTATTAGCAGCCTAAACACGGATGTTTTGGGTTTTTTTGCGATAACATTGCAGCAGCGAACCAGCGGTTTATGGTCTGTTGGGAGGTGACTGCCCGCTGTCGCGCTGCCTCTCCTTGCCTCCCCGCTGCCGGGGCCGATCCACAGTGGGCGAAGGAGGATTTGCAGGAGTAGCTCTGATCAACCAGGAGCTTTAACCTCCTCCCCTGGCGCAGCAGGATCTGGAATAGGATGTTTGCCTGTAGCTGCAATATTAAAACTTACATCTTGCTTGTAAACGGCTTCAGCTCTTTGCGTACTTAGCCTCGCACATCTGAGTCAGGGTGATGCAGAACAGGTTTTTACCACGACGGCAGCATCTCCACGTAAAGCTGACCATTTAAAATGCTGTGGGTTTGCTGTGGGACAAACTTAAAAGCGCTCAGGGGCCTGGTCTGGGTATAAAGGATGTGTCAGCACCCTGCGCTTTACCTGGGCTCCTGTCATTTACAAAGGTAAAAAAACTGCTGAACTGGTTTGGAGGTTCTTTAAGCCTGAACTAATTTACCTGGCTGGGAATGTAGGTTAGAAACTAGGCTTCGCTTGGCTTTGGGCTAGCGCCAGTATGCTCCGCAGGGAAAACGCAGGCTAAATAGCTTCTGCGCTGATAATCCTGCAATACTGTTCCTACTGTTTCCCCTGAAAAGACAGGTAGGTTCTCATGCGGTTGACCCAATTGACTGGGAGGGAACTCCAGCATGTCTTGGCACAAGGAGCAGCGGGATGTTTCTCTTAGATGCCCTTGGGTGAGTGGGGAAAAAGCAAGGATGGGTTTTGGTGCGCAGACCCTGCAGTGAGAATCTTCACCCGAGTGCTTGGGCTTGATGGACAAGGTTGCATGGCCTAAACTAGGTGATTTGTTAACCAACTTAGGTAAATCTGCACATAGATATTCTTAAATCTGTTTAAACCTGCTTACTGGTTTATTATGTTCTGTAAGCTGGGACAAGCTATCCTGGCAGTCCTGTTTAAAGCAGTGTGTGTCCATGCAGAGATTTACCTTGACTTAGTGAAGCCCGTGCTAGTCGGTAAGTTAGAGGATGGAGACCTGGGAAAGGAAAACAGTGCAGTGAAAATAGAAGTCAACAGTTTGCTGACTTGCCTTGGTTAGTGAACTCGACAGTGTCCGTGTTTTGCTCTAAAGGATCTGCAAATTGTCAGCTTCTTAAAGCTGGGCGGTGGAGGGGCTCTTAAATGTGTTTGTATTTTCCTGCAGAGGGAAAGGATCCTTAAGCGTTAGGTCCGGTTTTAAACAAGTGTCAGAAATACCCTAGCCAAGGCTGATCCTGCAACTAGCTATTTTGGAACACAAATCATTAAAATGTCTGGTTTGAACTATTTATGTTTATTTTGTGTTTATTTTAAATTATCTATCATGGAATACGCAGTGAAACAAGCTCAAAACTGTGTTTCTTTGGCTTAATTTCCACCTCTCCCTTTTCTAATGTGACATCCAGAGTCTCAAGGGTCTCATTTTTTTTGGATTTTCAGAGTGTGAAGACTTCAAAAATAAGGCAGTATGCCAGGCAAGGCAAGAAATAGACTTGTTCCTTGTATTCCTGTGATGAAATTATGAATGAGGAACAGTAGAAAACCCAAACAAATCAGTAGCTTTCCCACATATGTGGAATTCAGATCCTGCTTGTGAGTGGAGGGATACCACAGGATCAAAGGATATTAAATGGTATCACACAATATCGTAATGGTTAGGCATTGTTAGCATTACGTGCTCGATATTAGTGTCTTGTCCTGAATGCAGCGTGTGCTGTCTTTGGTAACAAGGGTCTCGGGAGGGGAGAGGGGTTCCCACCCGCAGCACGGTGATCCCCTTGTCCAGAAGGTTTCAGAACAATATTTGCTATTTTAATCATAATACTACTAAAGAAGTCGATGTTGTAATCTGTCAGTAAAAGTGCCCTGAGAGTTTAACAATGCAAACTAAAAATCTTTTTTTGCTTTTATTTTCCTTTTCTGTTAACATTGTATAATTCCCAGATTGAAGAAGTAGGAGAGAAAAGCCCTGAACTTTTCAGACCATTAAATCAGATTCATATGTAAATTGTACAAGAAACCTCCCAGCTCGGACTCCTTAACTTTTTCTTCTCAGTTCTTGCAAATACCGTGCTTCCTATCTGTTCTCCCTCTCTTCTCTCCCTCAGAGCCTGTGTTTTGCTCTTAATCTGAGACTTTGCATTCAGTTTTATCAGCAAACGTCAGAGATCCTGAGTAATTTGAGAGATGAAGTTTTTAGTGGAAGCGCTAGTCAGCCTCTGTCTTTGAAGTTGTTTTTTTTTTTTTCTTTTTTAAACAAAGGTCTGACTAACCTGAAAAGGATTTTGACACATCCTTCTGAGCAGTTATTTAAAATCATACTGGAGAATTGCGCGTGAAAATAAACAACTAGCTAGAGTTGAACCTGTTACAGGCTGGGCGTGCAAGCTCGATCCCTTTGTCTCTCATGCGTTTCTTAAGTCTGATCGCTGACAAGATGGGTCCTGGGTCTTCCCACTAGTTCTGCAAGCAGCTGGCAGTTACTCTACCTGTGTCTCTTTTATGAGCAGAGATTTCCAAGCAGAGTTTTCACAGGAAAGCTTGGCAGGGTGGGTTCGCCAGACTTTCCTTCCACGCTCCAGTTGCGAATGGCGCTCAGCTGCAAGGTGAATACCAGATGAGTATTCTTTAATGATGGAAGGTGCTGCGTTAGGATTGAAGGAACGATACCTGGACACTCTGGAAACATTTATAGCAGAGCCCAATAGATTGTACTGCATTCTTATACGACTTGTAAGTTTAAATTTAATAATGAAGCGCTGTGTGCATGGTATTGCTGAGGATATGAAACTTGAGCGTTTACAATATGCTCATATCCCAGCTTACTGTAAAGTTGAGCACAGAGTCCCGATGTCTGCTGAAATGTAATTAGCGTGAAGCCTAATTTGCTACTGTATGAATAGTCAGAATTTCTTGGAATGGAACTGATGTGTAAAATACCTCTGTTTGTGTCTCCAAATGCCATTTAAAGAATTGGTTTATGGAATAAATGAGAGCTGCTGGTGAAGGATCAGGTAAAGCACCATGTTGTGCGGGCGCCTCTGACTCATGGGGTAGGAATAAGGACTGAAACCAGCTCTGCCTTTGGCAGCGCGTAACTCTTGCTTTCTTTTAAATTAAGGTTGTGAAAATCCAGCGTTTTAGAATATGCTTTGTTTAGAATATGAGCGTTTGCAGGCTTTCTTGGTACTCTTTCAACTGTATCCTGTTGTCTCAGCAAATATTTTTCTATAGAGGTTGTTTTTAAGTGTGCCTTGTGAAAAAACTTCTCTGTGAATTTTCCCTGGGTGCCTGAAATCGCATTCCCAGATTCGTATTTTAGTGTAATCAAATTGCCTTCAGTGTGGAATATCCACTGAAGGCATGGTGGAAGTTGCGGGATCCCCGTGCCTTTGACAGCTAGATTAATAGTTGTGTCCTTAACCTTTGAAATAGTTTACCCAGACTTGATGGAGTTGGCGTGAAGTTCTGTGTTTTTGAAGATGCAACGGTGATAAACCCTTTGAAGGCCCAAAATAAATGAGAAAAAGCTTTAATGAATTCAGAAATGCCATTGAAAATAGCATTTGGCCTGAAATTAGGCTTTTGTTATTGTTGGAAACGGAAACGATATTGTATATACAAAGCTCACTGTATGGAAAGTAAGTATCTGGTAAATACACTTTAATCTAGTTTCTTTTTCAAATTCAGTGAAAATGGCAAAATAAACTACCGAGATTCTGTTAATGAAATCTGTTTCCATGTGACATAATGTGATAATTTAATATCGTTTTCTGATACTGTTGTGGGTGAAATAAGTTTCAATACAGCATATAAAAAATATACAATAAAAAAAATATACACAATTTGATGTTGCAGACTAGAACCAAAACCTGGAAAGTTCCATTAAATCAAGAAGCTGTTTCATTTGTAAAGCTGAACATTCAAAAGTTAGGAAAAACAGATGCAACTGTAATTATAATTTTGTAGCCACATGATATTTTTCCATAGATTCTCTGACTTATTCACTGTATGGGTTGGACTAACAAAGTGGAACGGATTAAGGTTGCACAGATGATCATAAATCTGTTACTCTGTAATTTTTAGTGCTTGATTTTGCAACCTACTTAATTTTCTTCTAATGTTTTTAGATGATAAGCTGCTTTGTGACATTCAGTTTTGATACGAACGGAACATCTCCCATGGATTGGCTGCTTTTTGTAATGCCCCTGCAAGACAAAGAAATATCGTTCCAATTATTCCAATTTTCAGGTGAATAAACCAGAATCACAGCAATTGGATAATTTGCCCAAGTAGCAGAGTGTTAGTGAAAGGTAAAAGGCACTTGACAGGTTATTCTCAAGTACCTGGTGCGCTAGACTGCTCTGGTTGTGGTGGATTTATTAAATTGGGTGCAACTTTCCTTGAATTTGCCAGCAAAGCTCAAGAGGCTTGGCTCCAGCGGTCTCTGCATCATCGACGAGTCGCTCTGAGGACAGGCATCCGAGGGCCTTTGTTCTTTGGGGCAGAGGTTCCCAAACTCTGCCACACGTGGCATGCAGACTGCTTCAACCCGGGGTATTTCGTGATGTGAAATCAGTAATTCCTGATGTCGAGCAAGCTGTTGCGCGACCCTTGGTATTGGTGGGTTCCTCGTGGTGGCACTCGGGGGTTGTCAACACCTGCATAGAGCCACAGAATTGGGGTTTGCAGATGTGCGCTCACTTCTGATTGGGATTGTAGAGGAGTGAGGATGGAGATGGTGGATCAGGATGTGCGAGGAACCCTGCTTTGGGAAGCTGGGCTGAGCATGGAAGATCATAGAATCATAGAATGGTTTGGGTGGGAAGGGACCACGAGGATCAGTTAGTTCCCCCCCCCTGCCATGGGCAGGGACACCCCCCACCAGCCCAGGCTGCCCAAAGCCCCATCCAACCTGGCCTTGGGCACTGCCAGGGAGCCAGGGGCAGCCACAGCTTCTCAGGGCACCCTGTGCCAGGGCCTCAGCACCCTCCCAGGGAAGGATTGCTGCCTAATGTCCAATCTAAATCCCCCCTCTTTTAGTTTAAGCCCATTCCCCTTGTTCTGTCACTGCACTCCCTGATAAACAGCCCCTCGCCAGCTTTCCTGTAGGTCCCTTTAGGTATTGGAGGGCCACAATTAGGTCTCCCCGCAGCCTTCTCTTCTCCAGGCTGGACAAACCCAGCTCCCTCAGGCTGTCCTCATAGCAGAGGGGCTCCAGCCCTCTGANCAGCGCACACTGCCGGCTCATGAATGAAAAGATACTTGTTTTTTGTTTGGGTGTTCGGTGGTAGGGTCATAGGTCTGTCGGGCCAGGTCAGCAGGGCTGTGGGGTGCAGAAAGAGAATAAATACCAGCATCAGTTTTGTGTCCTGGTTCGTGGAGAATGAGGTGTGACTTTTAGGTGGGCTTTCATTTCGGGGTGCAGAAAGGTTGAGGACCAAGTCATGCTGGGGAGAAATGTCTTCCAGGAGCAGGGAAAATCTGGTTTGGGCGGTCGAGCGTGTGTGTACGTCACGAAAAAGGCAGAAACAAGTTGCTGCTGCTGGCCTCCAAAAAAACTGCAGCCTTGGTTCCCAAACTTAGAACAGCCCTGCTTGTCACCGCGGTTGTTGACTTGCTTATAGGTGTGCGTGCATGGTGCTACGTGCACGGAGAGCTGGATTCCTGAATTCCTCCTCTTGCCACAGAATGTATGATTACAGAGATACCACGGACTTCTTGAAAACAGTATTAAATAACTTCTGAAGGCTTTTTAAGGAGGTATTTTAAAAACAAGAAGCATGCTTTTACTCTCGGGTTTCCTCCTAGATGCTGGAAAATACCTACATTTGGTAATTTATACATTTTGCGTGCAGCTGGCGGGCTGGAAATAAACTCTTCGGGGTTTGTAAAAAGAGTTTAAACAAATCGAGTTAAACAAGATTTAAGTTTCATGGCAGAGGTTTAAAATGCAAGGGGAAAATAGAACGGCCATTAAAACTATTAAAACAAAAAAAGCAGCAGCCCCCCCCCAAGAATACTAGCCTGGAAATCTTTTCCTCCCTCTGTGCTGACGGGGGAAACTTTGATACTAAAACTACCAGAGGTTGCTGCAGCGGGTGTTTGGCAGCGTCGCGCTGCCAAGGCTATCGCACTGCTTCATCTGTCCCCAGAGTCGTGTCCTGCTGCAAATTCAGGCACCTTTGAGAAGTCCTGCTTGCTGAAACGAAACCCCACGCTGTCCGGAGACTGCCTGGGACTTTTCCTGAGTGTAAGCACCGTCTCTGGGCAGCCGGAGAGCATTCCTGTTTCACAGGCTGGCACAGGCTCAGCCAGCTTGCCACGGGGAAGCGTGGAGATTCGGTATTTGACCCTTGGATCCGCATTTACTCTTTGAACAGTCGGTCTACAGCATTTAGCTTTTGGTTTAAATTGTCTAAATCCAATACAGCGATATAATTTTAATTTGTTTACTAAAAGAGTTCTTCAAATAGGCCTCCTGAAGTGTGAGGAATAAGAAACAACTGCTACTTGAAGACAGAAGAGCTGAGTTTGTTTCAAGCTGTTTAAAAGCCTTCAGTTCAGAGATAAGTGCGTATTTTACATCCCGATCAGCAAGTTATAATGAGATTTAGAGCGCTAAATGAGTTCTCTCCTAACTCACAGAATGATGCATGTGGCTCAGCGCAGAGCTATTGTTCTCATCAGCCCTTGCTGGTGAAATAATTTAGGAAATTGTGATATGCTGCAAACGGGATTTAATCAGCAAGTAGTTTCCACCTTCAGAAGATGACTTCAGTAGATAGAAGGCGTTTCTCAATGTCCCCAAAGGTTTCTGCACGAGGAAAGTCATCCTTGTGTTCCTAGCAGTGAAAAAAGGGCTATCTGGAACTTCAAACACGTGAACAGGCTGTAGGATTAAGTGTTCTCTGTTGTGATGAGTGGAAGTTACGTCTTCCAAGTGCTGGAAATTTCTAAAAGGCTGTTCTGTTTCTCCATCAGTAGAAGATAATGAAAGAGTACAGGCGAGGAAGGGTCGTGGTAGAGAATACAGAGCAGGAGAGCTGCTGTTTTTCTGTGGAGCAGTGAAAAGGAGATGGTCTCTACCAAAATGCTAACAGGGTCCTCGGAGATTGATCCGCCAGTGGCAGGATGGTCATCCACTGGCAGGGCGGGGTGGAAGTATTGATCGTTTCGATTCTAACTCAAACATATTCAAAGGATTTGAATTTTTCTTCAGGTGGTGGCAGAGGTTCCTCTCCTAAGCCAGTGGTTACGTTCAGCTGGTTCTTGAAATTCCTACAACGTGGTCTTGCGAGCAACATGTGCTGGAGATGGAGTAGCCCAGCACTGCACGTGGGGGGAGGCACTGCGATGCTTTGCACGGGGATTAGATCACTTGCGTAGAAAGGTCAGGCATCAGTGGCTATAAATTTATATTGTCAAGACTCCTTCTCTGAGCCCTGAGCTCTTTCCATCCCCCTGTTCACAGCAGATTGTCAGAACCAAAGATGGTTTTCTCCTCCTTTGCAGTCGGTTGTGTTTTCAGGGAATTTTTTTTCTCTCTTTCTCCCTTGAGTATTGAAACCAAGCTGTGTTTGTTCCAGGCTCATTTCCTACTTCGCTGCATCAGGCTACCACATACTCTGTTCAAGGTCCCTGAAAATATTATGAATAGTCTTATCTCTGTAAGCTCCTTGAATACACCACAGGTTTTGTCTACCTGGCCATTTTGAACCTCATCCTCATTAAATAAAAAAAAGAAATAAAAGCCTGTATCTATTTTTTTTTTTTCCTCTGAAATGACTGATGAGAGTTCTCATGTGGGAGAAAATTAGTATGCATGTACTCGGAGACGTGGCTGGCTGATGCACAGGCACAGATTTGCTGAAGAAACACAGAACTCGCAAACGCAGAAGCTGGTAGGGTTGAGATCACTGGATATTGCTGTCTGTAGAATAATTTCTCTGGGTTTTGTTGGGGTGGCTTTGCTCACTGGTGGGTAGAGCTCTCGGGCCTCATTTTTAGTACCTCTTTCAGACGTTTATGCTATGAAATGGTAACAGATAACGCGTTGATAATTCTCTTAAGTCAGGACAGAAGGATCTGAACGAGGTGGTGATTGCTTGTCCTCAGACTGAGGATACGCTGCTGTTTGCTAAGGAACATTTTCTGTTTCATTGGTTTGAGATGGCTCGAAACCTGATTTTTTTGGGCTTAAATAATTTGCTTGTCCTGCTTGATTTTACTCCTATCAAAAATTAACAAGCATGTCGCTTCCCTGTGTCAAAGATTAATTAGCTGATTGCAAAGCACTTTGAATGTAACTGCAAAACATTACTAAGGTAATTTAAACCAAAGTTGTCGCTTTTTAAAGGGAGAAGAGTTCAACTTGCCTCCCCCTTCTGCCTGCGCTTCCCGAGGGTTATTCTCATGCTGCTGGGGGTGGAGACTTGGACGAATTATTTCTGACAACAAATGCATCCTTCTGAGGGATTTTCGGTGTGCTGAGGGACTGGAATTCTCCCTAAAAATCTCGTGCCTGTTAGAGAGGAGCAGAAAGCCTATATAAAATACTGTCTTTGCACTGGCTTTGGAACCACAACTGCTCCTGCTGGGCTTCTGAGATAGACTTGAAAAGGCATCTTGGCTTGCATTATAGGTTAACCCAAATAAACGTTTAGTAAGTAATAGCAGTAATTAGTATTTATAATGAGGTAGTAACAGGCAACCTGAATTAGCCCAAGCTCCCATTGTGCCTGAAACTAAACAAACAAATAAGCTACTTAGGGAGGGACTGCCGTGATTCAAGTATATTTGTCATTTGTTGTCATATAATGTGATATTTAGTACACTTTTTTTTTTTTAGACAGGTAAGCGCAGTATTTAATAATATATGCGGTCTGCATTTTGCTTACCTTGATTCCCGTTGGCCTGATACAACCAAGCTGTGTTTAAGTTCTGCCTTTAAATTCAAATAATCCTCATTGCAAGCAGAGGCAGACTTATAAGATGTCACGCAAAAACTTAAACGGACTGCTTGTGATTAAGGATTTCCAGATTAAAAGTGTATCAGCAGTTTTCATAGGCACGAAAGGCTGAGATAAAGAGTTGAGTAACGATTTAGTTTGTGTTGACAGTAAAAAAATAATAGGGAAAATGGCTGAAATCACTTCTATTTTCTCAAACGTACAGTATTTTTTACCCTCTCTTTTTTCAGTTCAGCTTTACTGTTTTGGACTATGGGTATTGTGCAGCTACAACACTTCACTAAAAGTTTTGACGGAATAATATATCAATATTTAGGCTTTTGTTATGAAAATTGCTTTGGGTGAGCTGTCTGTGTCCCACAATAGTCCCTTAGTGAAGTCGACCATGAGCTGGGCAAATACAGCCGTCGCTGTAGCCACATAATTGTAAAATATGGCATTCGTGTTTGTGTTTTAATGGGAATTGGTTCAGTTACTACTGAGCTACCTCTTTAATGTGTGCTGCATAAGTAGTGGGAAGTATTTTAATAGCCAGCTTGAGCATTATTAACTATTTTTCATGTAAGCCTAATTTATTGAACCTGGTGCTACCTATTAAACAACATTTTCTTGCAGCCTGTCCCAGATGAGTAATTTATGTTCATGGCATAGAGGTCTAAATATTTAAGAATGTGCATAAAAACTGTTGCCTAAATAATGTTCCTACCTTTCCAGTGCAGAAGAGCCAGAATTTTTTGCCCTGCTCTGGCACTGCTTTGATGCCTGTAAATACTATTGCGCAATTATATATTGGTTTTGTTGCATGGGGACGCTTGTCTTAGAGCAAAGGATGGATTTTGCGTGAGCGTTGGTCAGCGGCTCAGGTTTTTTTCCTACCCTCATCGTTCATTTGTGCGGTCTGATGCTCGTGTTGTTGCTCTGAATTTGAGATTCTATGAAACGCTGCATTGTTTTTCTGTGGTCCTTGCAGCTACCGTAGATGAGCTTCACAATCACTAAATTAATTTGAATTTATCTTTAGTATTTCTCATGAGATATGAAAGTACTACCGTTTCTGTTCGATAGATTAAAAGTTCCAGGAGTTCAAGGCCAACTCTGGAAATTCAGCTGTAGGTATTTTTTTGCTTGTCAGCTTGTGTCAGGGGTGGGGTGGCCAGCAGGAGCAGGGCAGTGACCATCCCCCTGCACTGGGCTCTGGGGGGGCCGCACCTCGCAGGGTCGGGTCAGTTCTGGGCCCCCCAGCACCAGAAGGACATGGAGGGGCTGGAGCGTGTCCAGAGAAGGGCAGGGGGTGGGGAATAGAATAGAATAGAATAGAATCATTAAGGTTGGAAGTGACCTCAAGGATCATCTAGTCCAACCATCCCCCCACCACCTATTACCCACTAGACCACGTCCCTAAGTACCATATCTAACCTTTCCTTAAACACCCTCAGNAAGGGGCTGGAGCACCAGTCTGGGGGGGGCGGCTGGGGGAACTGGGGGGTCAGTCTGGAGAAGAGGAGGCTGAGGGCAGACCTGATGGCTCTCTGCAGCTCCCTGACGGGAGGGGTGGGCAGGGGGGGTTGGTCTCTGCTCCCCAGCACCAAGGGGTGGGACAAGAGGGAACGGCCCCAAATGGCTCCCGGGGAGGGTCAGGTTGGAGCTTGGGGAAAATCCCTTCCCCGCCAGAGGGGTCAGGGCTGGGGACAGGCTGCCCAGGGAGGGGGGAGTCCCCGTCCCTGGGGGGTTCAAACAGCGTGTGGCCGTGGCACTGCGGGACAGGGGGCAGGAGCCATGGGGGGTGGGCTGGCGGTTGGACTCGATGATCCCAGAGGGCTTTTCCAGCCTCACAGATTCTGTGATTCCATGATTCAAAGCTTGACAGGCTCTCCGGCACTGGTCGGTAATTAGGGCATTGGTTTGGGTTTTTTTTTCCTCCCCCAGAACAGTCCTCCAACTAAAAAGGAAAAAAGTCCAAACCAACTTCAGAGACAGAAGTTTCAGCCATGCAATTTGAAAAGATTCTTCTGAAAAATTACTGAAAAGTGAAGAGAAGGTGTTAGAATGGAAGTACTTCACCCACGTAAACATGATTGTCTCATAAAAACTGAGAAGAGTCCGGTTGTCTACACAAGGGAACAGCAGGGATTAACCATTTCCTACCCTGCTTTGTTTGGGGGTAGTTACGACGTGTTTCCAGGGTGTAAGCAGTACAGTTCACTCTTATCACAGAATTACTCTCGGGTTCCCGAGGGACAGCGTTTTCTCAGAGTCGGTTTAACCGGACTCACTCGAGATCTTAGTGGATGTTTATGGCAGGGCTGAGAAGAGATCCAAGTTTTTTCTGATGTTAAACCCCTGTGTTTTAACCACAGGATGATCCCTTCTAGTCAGGACAGATACCGGGCCTTTTAATCCCTTGCAAACCTCTGGAGCGAGTCGTGACAGAGTAGCAAAATATCCTTGTTTGGTTTTTTTCCCCAGAAAAGAGTTGCTTACATACCAAAACATGTCTGCTGCCTACTGAGGTGTGTATGTTTATTGATGATCCTTTGAAAAAAGACGTACTGTAATCCTTGAGTTGTGCTCTCTACTTTTATTGCTGCGGCAATACCTAAAGAAGAAATACCTTTTTAAATAAAAGAAACCAGTGTTTATTTTCCTTGACGTACTGGCATGATCTCTGGCGTTGATGGAGAGCTCTAGCTTCTAAGGAAGCCATTAAGACGCTGCCAGTAATTAGCATCTTTTAAAAATCTGGTTTTACATTTGAATATCACTTTATCAGCGAGCATGCTGCGAGAGGAGGCTGGGGCGAGGAGGAAGGCGTTTTGCTGAGGCGCGGCTTGGGTGAAGTTGATCAGCTGAGCACAGACTGACGAACTCGGCCGCGGTTGTGTGCGCAGGGTAGTCGTTAACGGTTCCGCCGTACGGACGCTTGGTGACTTACAAATCCTGGTTACGGCTGCTGCGACTGTGATGAGGTTGCGAGCTGCAGCCGGAGCGGAGGGAATGAGGCGGTGGTGTATTGCTCTGTCTTGCTTCGGACTGCAAACTTGTTTTTAAATCTCTGAAATGTATAGAATATTATTTCCCTTTAGGCTCCGTAATCTTTTCATACAGCTTGCCACTGCAACGCAACTTAAGCTCACTAATGGTGACAAAGCTGGTATCAGGGTACGGTGAGACCCACGTGTCAGATTTGTAGCGCGGATTTATTATTATTATTATTATTATTATTATTATTATTATTATTATTATTATTATTATTATTATTATTATTATTATTATTATTATTATTATTGAATAACCGCATCTTAATGTGGAAGTTTGTAAGCGAAGCCCCACCCCGAAGCTTTATAATACAATAGTTGTGGCACTAGACCTTAATAGTCCCCTTATCTTGGGGGACCTGCTCTAAGTACTGTCCTTGGGACTGTGGGGTTGAGGAAACGAGCTTTGCTGGATGCGATAGCGCTGTCGTAACGCCGCCACGGAACCTTCGTCCTCCTGCCAGGCGAGTCCTGTGTCCTGAACGCAGTTCGCGAAGGAATGGCTGCTATATGGACTGCGGTTCCCGGAGCTGCTACTGTACGGTTTGTCAATACTGGTGTAAATGTCTTCATAAAACCCTTGTGTAATCCTCTTAGTCAAGCTAAAAATATGCAGGGCTTTATTTTATTGTTTATGAAGATTTTTATCCTGGGCAAGGTTGTATTTGTTTCCAACAGATGCACGTGGTATCCATCTGTTTTGGTTTTTTTACTGTTTTGGCAACATTTGTTTAGGGTATTATACCCTATCAGGATCTCTGGAATTGACTGTAATTTCTACTTGGAATGGTTTAAATGGCATTTCTGCTCCAAATTGAATGGATACGCATGTGCTATGTAAACGCAGCAAATATTTCTTTATTTATTGCAAACTGCAACTAAAAGATTGAAGTAAAGAATTGATTTTTCTCCCATTTGATATTCTGCTTCAAAAACAACCCTGATGTTTTACGGGGTGATGGAGGAGGAAGGAATTGCTTTGAACTGCCAGTGTCGGACTGGGGAGCGCTGGGTCGTGCTGCTGGGTGATGAGTCACGCTGGGGAGGTGAGCTGGTCGTTTCTGGCACGGAGCTCTTCGGCGTTTCATGCCTTGCCTCGCACCGCCTAGTCGCTTCCAGCAAAATGGTGAATTGCACGCAGTCTGCAAGCACAGAGTAATAGAAAAACTTCCCAATGGAATTAAAAAAAAAAAAAAAAGAGCCAGTGCTAGCTCCTACCTATTTCCATAACTTGGATTTTTAGGGGTTTCTGCAATAAAAATTTCAGTTGTTGCTATGCCTAATGTACAGGTTTCTGTAAGAAATGAGGTTTCTTGTTTCTCATTTAACTTGATGTTTGGGAGAAAGTCTCTCGGGAGCCCTGTCTTTGGCACAGCCTGGCAGCGCTACTGCTCGCAAACTTCCTTGGGAAATGATGCAGAACCCGCTTTCAAAATTGGAGTAGGGAAATACCAACAAATGAACAGAACTGTATTTCTTGGGAAGCCTAGAACAATTATTTTTTTTTTTAATGACTTTATATTATAGATTGTGTTTTCAGATGGCGTGAGTTGCTCTGAGTTTCCGTTTCCCCGTGACCTGGTCTGTGCGTTTCCAGGAGAATATCTTTTCCTAATTTTCTTTGTAAAGAAACTTCTGACTCCTTGTATTTCAAGGACATTTCAAAGACAAAAACCTTATCAACAGGGAAAAAAACCCCAAACCCTTACTGGTGAGAGGCTTTGAAGCCAAAATACGCGTTAGGTGGGATTATGGACACAATGCGCTTTCACAACTGGAAACTCAAGCGGAGGGGCTGAGCCGCAACGCCCCGTGACGTGCTCCGTGAAATTGGTGTGTTTTACACCTGGGTTTCTAAAGGCACCACGTGTCGCAGCCTGCCAGACTTCTGCCTCTGCAATAGCTTATTAGAAGGCAAACTTCTTAATATGTCTCATCCGTCAACGGGAGACCGGGGTGGCTGATGCATATGGTAACTTTTAGGGAAATTAATTACCAACATCATCTGAAAGTATAAAATTTTTTGCTTGCAGTTGGTTAAAGTCTACGTTCTGCAGGACCTCGCTAGAAAATAAGAATGTAAAGGATGTCTTGCTAGAAAAAAGGGGAGAAAACCTAAAGATTTTCTTAAAGATAACTCTTCACACCCTTTCTTCATTAAGGTTTTGTGAAATTTTGTATAACAGGGCTCCAGAAGCAGATATGCTTAAAGCTAGTACTACCACACCGGCATCTTGTATGAAAGTGCAACAGAATTCTCAGTCTGCCAAACGCACGTGCAGTTCCAGGAGAATAAAGCACCTCGCACACCGGCTTTGTCAGCGGAAAAGGGGTCACTCTACGGGGCTTACAACGCCAAGAAGAGGTTCCTTCCAGCTCCCTTGCTTCCATTTTATGTCAGGCAGCTTATCTCATCATCCAGGGATCACAGATGACATCTCAACTGAGCTTGGCAGCACGCAGCAAGTGATTTTCTGCCTGCTAGGTTGAAACGCTCTTTTCCTTGTTACTATCCCAATCCTATCGACGGCGGCTTCTTCCTCTGGCTTGGTCGGGATGCTCCTTGGCCAACTAGTCGGAGCGTGCCGCTCCGCGGCTTCGGGAGAGATTTGGTGCGGCAGAGGGAGAGAGAGCGAGCCCCTGCCGGTGACCTACTGGAGACAGTATAGTTAGTGCATCCCCACTGTGACTCTATTAAGGTAATTAGACCCAACGTGTGTTGTAGTGCAGCAGAACATTGCCATCCCATAAAGAGCAGCTCAGCAGAGAGCATTTGCATGTGCTGGGCTGTTTTTTTTCGGGTTTTTTGTTCTCCTTTTGGAAGGATTACAAAAAAAAAAGGTTGTTTATTGAAAGCCACGTGTATACCTTTGCTGCTCTAGCTGTCTCCTATTCTCGGTGAAGTGTTCTGCGTGTCAGTATAGTTTACACTGACACATCCTCCGCCCTGAGTAAAGTAAACTCTGCTGCAGGAATACCCTTTTACTGCAGTAAGCCACGCACAATACCTGGCCCGGCTTCGTTAAACGCCCCGGGCTGAGCCACGGTATCTCTACAACCTCTTTGTTCCAGAGATCGCGCTTCGCACGCGTGCGCAGACGTGCTCTTGGCAGTGTCACCGAACAGTTCGTTTTGCAGATGACTAAACGGAGTCACAAGCTCGCGGCGGCGCGGCCGAGGACCTGCGGCTGCCTGGTTTCAGAGCTGGGGCTGGCTTGCAGGTGTCCTCACTCGACAGGATTTTGCTTTCACTACGCGATGGACCTTTTTCCCTCAAGGAAGGGTGGTATAATGCAGGATCTGGCTAAACGCTCCAAGCATTTACTGGGTGCTTGGCGTTAACTTAAATCTTCCTCATTTTCTCACTTGCTCTTAAGAAAATGAATTCGCTCGCTAAGATGACAGTCTAAATGACTGCTTTTCAGCGCATGAAGAAATGGGTTGACTCTTTTATTAAGGTGCAATTAAAATGAGTTTCAAGCTTTCTCTCAGCTATTTTTGAACACTTAAATGTTCATTGAGGAGTGGTTTATTAAAAAAAAATAAGGTAGGAGGTATATATTTACGATATGCGATAAAACCCATGAATTTAGGCGATTTTCCTCTTCTGAAAGCAAGATGAACTTGTTAGCTCAAGCAGATGTTTACACTGTTTAATCTCAACCTGGGGTGGCAGGGGCGAAGTAACTTATTTCAAGTCAATGTCTTAAGTATACAAGAAAACATAGCAAACAGGAAACCACAGCTCATAACATGAATTTGTGAGGAGCTGTGAGAGCCTCGGTAGCTTAACCAGTTATTTCCAGAAACCAGTAAAACCGAAATAGTTTTGAGAAGCTTGCAGCAATAGCCTTGCACTAGCTGTGGAAAAGGGAACGATGGTCATAACGTGTTTCCTATCCTGCTTCCCAAATTATGCCGGTTGTGTAGTGTTTTCTACCTGGAGCTGGGCAGAGCAGCCTCACGTTCTCCATCCGTCCCCTGCCTGGGGAGAGGAGCCGTGCGCTGCTCCTGTTCTCGCGTGCTCAGGTGAAGAGATGCTCTTCAGCAGGGAAGCGGACTTCAGCGGTGTGTTTTTTCTAAGCCGTTTCGGTCCGTAGGAGAAAAATTGTTGTTGACATGGTGAATAGCTCCTAGCCTGTGTAATTGCTTTAAGGACAAGCGCTGCATGCATCGTTGGAGAGAAGCTCTTGTCAGGAGAAGGCTTTGGCTTGCGTCTGTAAAAAAACCAACCTGTAGTAGAGCTCTTGTGAAGCGACTTTCCATGGCCAACACATCTTGGTGGCTGCTGGGCCGGTCCGGGCAGTTAGTGCTGCTCGTCCCTGCGAGAGCCGTCCTGCGTGCCAGCGGGCTAACCGTGGTCATTCGCAGTATCGTAAGACTTAACTTGCTTTTCTCCTTCCCTGTTTTCCCTTCACTTTCATTTTTCCTTTTGACTCTTTTTGCTTATTAATGTGTTTTAGTCCAAGGATTTTCTGGAAAAAACTCTGAACCCGTGATGCTTTTGGTTGCTCTGCTATAGCAAGAGCAGAGGATGCTCCTGACCCTGTATTTTTGCACGTGCTATATGATTATGGGGCTAGAATGAAAAATGCTATCAAAGGCTTATCTGGGCAGATTTTTTGGGGGTAAATTACAGCTGATGGAGATTCTTCCCCTGCCACTGCTTTTCTGCTGTACCTTCATTACAGCTTGAGAGTTGCTCTCTTAGTTGAAGCCACTTTGGAAGTTCAAGTTGGTTAAAATGCTGGCTGAAAACCGGTATGTCCAACACGAATAAATTTGTTAGCCATGTCAGCAAGAGCTGTTGCCCTTGCCGTAGACCACCTTGCTGTGAAAAATCATAGCAAACCATGTTAAGTGGCTGTAGAGGGAAGGAGAATTCAGGCGCCTTGAACTATAGAAAGGAACAGGTCTCAAACCACAGCGTGCAGGTTTTGCAACTGGTGCGTCAGGAATGCTCGCTATCTGTACCCTGTCTCCAGCCAGATGCAAATTCTATTTATTTAAACAGATTTAGATAAAAAGACCATTGCAGTACATCTACAGGCTTGGTGTTCCAGTTCCCCGTAGACGTGTAGCTGGCTTTGGTCTTGAACATAATCTTCAGCACAAGAGCACGATGTACTGATACCAGACTGCTCGGAAACTTTTGCAAGCGAGGTTAAACCGTTTAAGAAAACTTTTTAGAAAAGTATTTTTGCTTTTAAAAGGATAGCTGTCACTTTAAGTGGATGTATATTTAGGTTCAACTCAATCTTTATTGCACATAAGCATGAAAGTGCTGTCTGTAATGTGATCCAGCAGGCCTCCGAGTGCTTTACTAAGCTCCTTGGCGCACCTCGGCTGCAGCAGAACCTGTTAAATGAATAGCCTTGGTGGCTAATACTATTTGCAGCGTCTTCTCTCCGGTTTGAAATGCTATTTGAGGATTTTGCTCCGCTCTTTCAACTTTTCAGGGTGTAGCATCCCAGTGAAGAAATTCCGTATGTCCTCAGGCAGTGCCGTGGTCTGCCTTTCTTGGGCATGGGCGCAGGTTGGGTATGTGTCTTTTGATCTGAGCCTGTTCTTTTTCTAAATAAAGTTTCATGGGCATTAGTGAATTTCTAGAAATAATTTTTGTCCCCTGAGAGATAAATTACTAAACCACAGTAGCCTCTGTAATTAGGACCATTAGCAAGAGAAGTAAACAAGTACACAAATATTTTAATGTTGCTCCTCATTTATTCTGTGATTCTGGCTGCATTCTTTTGGTATTAATAATGTTAAAAAATTATAAACATTTCCTTTTGGTTTTTTTTCCTGTGTGTGTGGTGGGCACTCAGAGCTCCTTTTACGTGCCCCTGGGCAGGGAATGTTTCAGCAAAGCATCTCGCCTTTAAAAGCCCCTGCTGAAGGGAGCAGCCTCGCAGTCTTGGTTGCAGAAACAGTGAGTGAGCAAGAAGAAAAACTGTAAGAGCCATTATAGGAACAGAGGGAGCGGTGTCCACGGAGGAGAGGATGCTGCTTTGATATTTCCAACCTTTCTCTTTGTGGAGGGAAAACAAGGGACAGCAAAAAGAAAAGAGGGAGGAGGAAAACTGGGTAAAGGTATTAGATAAGACGGAGAGAGGGCAGATGAGAGCAGGCCGGAATGGCAGGCAGAAGGGTAGAGGGTAGATGTAAGTACTTATGCACGCTAATTGAGTTATTTCATTTTTGTAGAAAAACCCTCTTATTGTTCCCTTTCTGGTGGGAAGGAAGGCTTTGGTAGAATGGTACAAATTTTGCCTGTGCTTGGATGTGTTAGGCAGCTAAATCGGACGGGTTTCTTTTGTGTTTGATTGAGTTGCCAAGTCAGTGTTGCATTAATTGCTCGGTTTACAAAGAATATGGTGATAATAGGAATGTCTGTCAGAATGGCAGGGTACTCGGGAAAAGTTTCTGGGCTGCCGCAGTCATCGGTGGGAGGTAGAAGTGTCAATCTCCACATAGGCTGCTGTCATGCAAGTCTTCTCCAGCGCTGGAATGGGGAGGAGGGACTGACACTACGTGCTGGAGCAGCTGACAGCTTTGCACGTTTTTGCCTCTGGAAGTTTGGGTCCCTGAGCAAACCGCTGGGTCACTGGAACACGGTGGTGGTAACGGGCTGCTGCGTCCTCACGTTTAACAGTGGGCATGGAGTCGTTGGATTTAGCAGCTATAGGCAAATATTTATCTTCCATTTCGGGTTGTTTGAGGAACGAGAACACGGGAGAATGCCTGTGACCTTGATGATTCACCTGATAAGCCAGTTGTCCTTGTTGTTGGTTTCTTGGTTGGGAAGAGCCTCCTCGCTTGTGTGATAGTTTGGATGCGTCTGGAGTTAATGACGAGCCTCACTGAGACTTCTCCTTGGGCGGGAGGCGTTATCCTCAAACGAAGGCTGGAATTTCTGATGACCTGGCTCTGGTGTTGACGTGTGATTGGCATTTACCCAAGGCTTGCTCCATTTTTTGAATATTTTAGCAAGCATGTTTCCCTTGGGGGTTGGATATGTTTCTTCTGCAGCCTGCTGCAACCTTGCTTAGAGAAGCAGGGAATGTGAGGAGCGCACCTGCTTTACTTATCTTTCTGTAAGGCTTTGTTTGGAGTGTGGAACGAGACTAAATCCTTGTGTAGCAAGTTACAGTGAGTTAGATCCAAGTAAAGGCTTCAATTCATTATAGGAGGGTCAGAATATATTTTTCATTTCCTTTTGCAAGTTGTCTTCTCCAGTTTGTCTTTTTCTTGGTAGCATCAAATCATTTGCTCATTTTCTAGTAGCTTTAACCCTTGTTCATTTACTTAATTTTATTAAGACCTTACTAGTTATTTAATTTATTTTTTTTGTAGTTTCAGCACAGCAGCTGCTTTGAAAATTCTGACAACCTTCCTTTTCCTGCTTTCAGTCTCATTGTGTACTATTCTAGCTAGTCTTTTATTTGAGTCTTGCAGTTCATGGTGATGGTAAAAGTCCTCTTGGATAAAGCAAGTCTGTTTTAAACAAAATCAACTCTGTTGAGGAAGAAATATGTAAATCTAGGAGTGGTAGAAAGCATGCGCTTCTGACAGCATTGTTTTTCATTTTGTAATAGTTTCTTCTGACTTCACTAGAGACTACAGCAGTGATGTCAGCCAGGATACAGTTTATGTTCTGTCTGTCACCCGAGTGATAGATTGCACTAACTCTTGCCAGAATCATAAATTGCCTGGGAGATTGTAGTAGGTTGTTGGTGGAATCCTGCAGGGTAGGAGCCAAGACTTGAGAACTTCAGGAGAAGCCTCTTGAAGAGCAATCCAAGGAAGAAAATCTTCCCGTTCCCTTTAAAAGTTATGTAAAGTCCCATCCTTGAACATCAGAAGGATGAAACCACTTACTCACACTGCAAGAATTATTGCATCGTCACCGCTTCCAGTTGTCATGCTTTCAAAATGTTGTCTCAACAGGTTGCATAAGATGATGATTTGGACCATTGTAACTAAAATAAGGCCATAAAACCATTTATTTAGAAAAAAACTCTAAAAGGGAGATTGCAAAAAAGGGAAAGCAGTGAGTGGGATTTATTTTGATTTATTTATTTTTTAATTGGTATAAAAAAGTATAAAGACACTGCAAAAGAAACGTTGAGTGATACGGAGGGAGCTACGCTGCGTGTGAGAACAGCTCAGAGGTCAGAACGTACCCTCGATACTGACAGCATCTCTTTTGATTTAGTTAGCCAAGGTATTGGAGCCAGGAGCATTTTTTTCAGCGTAAGGTGTTTCGTTGCGGCCGACACTGCGGCAGGTATTTCATAATGTCGAATCTGTACGAGCCAATGCGCGTAAAGTAGTAAATTACAACAGGGAGCAGGCAGTGCACATCACCTGTGAAGAGGTGGATTGGGATGGATGGAGAGGACTGTAGGGGTGAAACTTTATGGGGAACGAGGGCATCAGCGTGGTAAAGAGATGAGATGGGAGTTGTGTGGAGATAGGAGCAGAGGAGATGATCTCAGATGGAATAAATTTATCTGTTGGATTTAGTGAAACGATGACGGTTTGGAGGGTGGATCCCGTGGAACTACTCCAGGTAGGGATGTGCGTGGTGGAAATTTGTAGCTCACTGGGGAAGGCTGGAAGAGGTAGAAGAGACCTAATAAATAAAAGGTGCAGAGAAATGCTCAGGGATCAGGACGGGAGTTGAGGTTATTAGGCACTGTGGAAGATCTCATTTATCTTTGGAGAGTGGATTATTGAGGAACCCAAGGGCGATGAAGACCCTTTGTCAGGAGGCAAAGATTCACACCGAGGACAGCCAGCCTGTCCCTCCGCCCCTGTGTTTGGGAAGCTGGAGTTCTCCTCTCCCAGAACAGGAGATGCTGTAGCAAGAGTTTTCCAGGTTGATTCCCATCTTAGGGTTGGACCTGGCTGTTTTGATGGAAATTGCCACGGATTTTCTTTGCGAAAGAACTTAAAAACTACATTTGTCAAAACCTGTGCTCTAAAGCTAAATGAATTCTGTTGTTTCGAGTAGTGTTTTTAAAATAGTAAGGCTGGCATTAAAGCGTAGAAGGTGCGGACTGTAAAGAAATCAATGCAGTGGGAAAACAAGACGGGGAAAACTTGGTTAAAAGCAATTCTCAGATTTTGGGTAGTAAGAGATTTCAAAATAACTTCGGACAATTTCTACTATTTGCCTGCAAGACTTTGTGGATTTGGAAGGAAACCAATCAGCTTGGATGGAGTAGTGTGGTGGGTTGACCTTGGCTGGAGGCCGGGTGCCCCTCAAAGCCGCTCTGTCACTGAGTCTCCTTCCCTGGTAAAGGGGGGAGAAATTATAACGAGAGGCTGGTGGGTCGAGACAAGGGCGGGGAGAGATCGTTCACTAATTACCGTCATGGGCAAAACAGACTCAGCTTAGGAAGAAAAGTCATCTAATTTATTACCCAGAAAACAGAGAAGAGCAGTGAGAAATAAACCCAAATCTTAATCCAGCCCCACCTCTCCCTTTTTCCCAGGCTCAACTTCCCTCTCAAATCATCTCCCTGCCCCCCAGCGGCACAGGGGGACGGGGATGGGGGTTACGGTCAGTCCATCCCACGGTGTCTCTGCCGCCCCGTCCCCCTCAGGGCAGGACCCCTCACAC
>VWZZ01007694.1:163234-178249 GCA_013399095.1 Psophia crepitans | reverse complement strand
CATCTCTGCTCTGGTGCCTGGAGCATCTCCTGCCCCTCCTTCTGCACTGACCTGGGTGTCTGTGGGGTTTCTCACGTCTTCTCACTCCTCCCTCTGGCTGCAAAAACTCCCGCTGTTGGTTTTTCCTCCTTAATTCCATTACCCCGAGGCGCTGCCACCATCGCTGATGGCCTTGTCCTTGGCCAGTGGTGGGTCCGTCTCGGAGCCGGCTGGGGCTGGTGCTGCGGGACATGGGGGAACCTTCTGGCAGCTTCTCGCAGAAGCCGCCACCCCCGCAGCCCCCCCGCTACCAAACCCTTGCTATGCAAACCCAAAACACATAGCCTTCAAACCCCTTCAATTCTAAATTTGCAGTCGATAAAGTAAATGTTTCCAAATAGGCGATTTCATCGGTAAGGTGGCAGGGGATTTGTTGCCTCATTCAGCCAAGCTACAGAACCAATCCTGCTTTTGAGGTGTGAAGGTGAATTCATAGAAATTTCCCCTCTCACATCTGCTTCCTGCGAGTTATATTTTTCTGCTGTATAAAAAGTCTGAGGAAAAAAAAGCTGCGAGGAAGAGGAAATGCCAAATCAAAGAAATAACTCAAAAAAGCTTCTATTTTAGTGTCCGTATCTGACCAACCGTGAACAAAAATCCTGTTGATCCCTTTCATCAGCTGGTGTAACACCTCCAACTAGAAGTGTGCAAAAAAACCCCCTTCGTTTTACTGCAAAAATAATAACGCTGTCTTCTCCCCAGCCAATATATACGTCGCAAAGAGGAAACTGGGATTTAATTCTGCACAGTCAACTTCCTGCGATGTGCCTGAACTTCTGCAGCTCCAGCCCGCTGCGTAACCCAGATCTTTTCAGCTTGTTTGTGCTGACCAGACAAAAGGCAGCTCAGTTGCCTTCTTGCTTGCAGAATAGAGATGAGATGCATTGAAAAATTAACAGCCAGCCAAGATTTTGGGAGGAAAAGAAAAAAAAAAAGGAATAGGAAGCCGCTAAGAGGAATAATTCAGATGTTATGAATTCTTTTAATTACAACTTCACTGAAATCTCTCTGTAACATTTCCTTTGACTGATTCAGCACTCCCTAAAAACTGATCTGGCTTCCAGCTGAAGGCTGAAAACCGCCTGCTGCTGGTGTTCAGACCTGAAGGATTCTGCTTTAGGAAAAATCTCCGGAAGGTGAAATGGCCGCGCGATGGTTTGCTGATTTGCCCGGCGCGCTGGTCGTTGCACAACCCAGCCGTCACGCGAGGAGCACGAAGGCTGCTCCCATCAGTAGATACCAGAGCAGGTCCTGGGACTTAAATCGTGGTTTTCCACATGGTACTGGGCACTAAACATCTAAATATTTGATGCTTCAACGACAGGAGCACCTCACTATCGATAATATCAAGTGGTTTTATGGAAGTAGTTAAATTTTCAAGCTTTCCTGCTCAAATCCCAAGCACCTGCTTCGGATACTGCGCTGTGCGTAGGCTGCAGTATCCAGGGCTGCTGCTTGGACTTTGTCAAGGAACTTTTTAAGCAAAAAAACTTCTCGTCTGGGCACCCCCACAGCAATCTAAAGGCTGCTGGAGTTGGTTTTTTAACGCTGTGATTGTTGCTAATAAAACAACAAAGACTTCTAATACATGTCCGGTATATTGGAAAAAAATGAGGGTTAAGCCCAAGCTGTTGCTTGTCCCTTTCAAAATTAAATGAGATAAAGTTTGACTAAGAATACTGCACAAGGGATTAATATTCCAATTGGAAGGTACCCCATAAATAGGTGGCAGGACCATTTTGTGAAATAAATACCATGCCCATGCCGTTCTTTGACCAAAGTCAGCTGGTAAACAACAAAAAGAAGAGTTAGAACGAGGCAGGGTAGGTTTGCAGAAGGTCATGTAATCGTAGCAGACTTGTTTAACCTCTGTGAGAAAACAAGAAAACCATGGTAAAAGTCTCAAAATAATTGGCTTTAATCTTCAGAAGGCTTCAGACTGTAACCTAAGTTCTTCTTACGGTGGTGTGATATGCTCAGCCGGTTTAAAAAAAAGCCCTTTTCTGAGGGATCTGGATGACTGATAATAAGCAACGAGTGTGGAAACCATTACCAGTGCCGCGCTCGCTACAAAAGGAAGAATTAAGGAGAGAGATGTTTTCAGAACCTGAAATGTGAAGTTGTAACTAGAAGAAAGTCACCACAAAACCTCCCTTGACAATAAAAGACTTTAAATGAGGCTGAACCCAGGAGCACGTAGAAGGGAAGCGCAGCAGCTCGGCGGCAAAGGTTGTGGAACCAGCAACAAGAAGTAACCGGCACTGGAGCTCCCAGTGAACCCCCAGTCCTGTGCGGGGGCTGGAACAATGCTGTGCCAGCACGAGGGTGAGGGCTGGAGCCCCTCTCCTATGAGGACAGGCTGAAGGAGCTGGGGTTGTTCAGCCTGGAGCAGAGAAGGCTGCAGGGAGCCCTTGGAGCCCCTGGCAGTGCCTGCAGGGGCTGCAGGAAAGCTGGAGAGGGGCTGGTTGCAGGGCAGGGGGGGCCAGGCCAAGGGGAAGGGCCTGAAGCTGCAGGAGGGGAGCTGGAGCTGAGCTGGGAGGCAGCAATCCTTCCCTGGGAGGGTGCTGAGGCCCTGGCACAGGGTGCCCCGAGAAGCTGTGGCTGCCCCTGGCTCCCTGGCAGTGCCCAAGGCCAGGTTGGATGGGGCTTTGGGCAGCCTGGGCTGGTGGGGGGTGTCCCTGCCCATGGCAGGGGGATTGGAACTAGGTGATTCTTGTGGTCCTTTCCAACTCAAACGATTCTGTGATTCTAAAAAAAGAAAAAAAAAAGAAAACCATCAGTCTTTGGTGATCTGTGATGAGGAGCTGCTTGGCATCCGCCATTTCTTTGCTCTGCTCTCTAAATCTTGCAGAATTTTTGCTCCACCACTTCTAAGATCACACGTGGTTTGCAGGACAGATCCCGGTTTGCGTTTAAAACATGGGGGATTGCGCTGAGTGCGGCTCGTGGGGCTGGGGGGGCCGGATGGGCGCTGGAAGAGCAGGTACCGGCTGACGTTGCGCGGTGCAGAGCTGAGTCCCTGGGGATGCTGCTGCTCCCACGCCTTGCGCCGTGCCTGTTTAAAAGAAACCCAAGCCTTTCTGTACATCTTTTTGACACTGCTTCGGCACATTCCTGTAGTTTGAGTGGTAGCATCTTTCCGTGATGTCAGGCTTTCTCTGACCTTGTTGGAGGATGAGCTTTTCTTTCTTGGAGAGCTTTTGTTCCAGAGCAGGAAGCTTGTGTTGCTAGGGAGTTGGCATTTGCGTGGGGCTTGAACAGCCGTGGTTTTCTGAGCTCCTGAAAATTTTACTCCGCAAAACCTGTCCTTGTGCTTGAGGGATGAGCCTGAGTGCTGACTGGCGTTTTACAAGACCCCTTGATGAGTCGAAATGAACCTTTTGTCATTTCCAGGAGACTGACTCTCCATTAATAGCAGCTCCATCTCCATCTGATGTCTACGCACGCACGCAAATGCCCGTGTTGAGTCAGAACGATGAAAATAATGGAGCCAGAAAACCCCCTCCTTCAAAACGGGGAAAAAAGTCTATTGCCTGAGCTTCTGCAGCTTCTATTCGTAGGGGTCTGGCTGCTTCCCTCCAAAGCAGGAATCAATTAGAAACACTCGTGACACCGACTTCTGGAGTTGTGTCTTGAGGGATACCAGCCTTGTGAATCGGTTTGTAGCCTGGTCGCCTGAACCCAGCAGAGGAGGAAGGTTGAGCGTGTGTTTGTGGTTCTTGCCGGTAATTATAACCCAGAGGAGCGTGAGGAGGGAGGAATGCTTCTGGAGGCACGTGGAGCCTCAGCATCACCTGCCGTAGGGACGTTGCTATGGTCCACACCTCATTTAAAAAAATTATAAATGACCTAGTTTATGAAGCGTATGGTCTCGCCACGGCTCTCTGGGGCAATCTTCATTCTCCATTCCTATCCGGACCTGGCTGGGAATCCATCAGGAAGAGCACAATGTTGGGTATAACCTCCCAAAGTCAGTGCTTTAAGGGTCAGTGCTCCTCACCCTGAGAGTTTACAGCCTCATCCCACCAGGGAAGGAAACGAGGAGGGTTGAGGGAAGGATGGGAAGAGGGACGCTTTCTTTCTGACTAGTTGCGTGATCATCTCAGCTTCTTCGTTTCCTTCTGCTGGAGACCAGGAGATGCGTAGTCCGGCATACCGGTGGATTTTGGGGGTGGTGGGAGAGGGCCGGCTTGTGCTTGAGGTGCTGCAAGGAACCTTGCCGTTGCTGTGAACTCTTCTTTGGAGCATGCTGAATCTCGCTCCTCTATTCCTTCAGCCTTATTTCTCCACCAGCTTACACCAAAAATAGATGGTGCTGGGAACGTTGGAGCCGCGCACGTTTATCCTCTCCGAATCACCATATATGCCCCTAACGAAGCTGACATTTACGTTTCGAATTTATTCCACTTTTTCGTCATGCAAATGACAAACCCTTAATTGTTTGGTGAGCTTGTGTTTTTAATTGTCTGTACGGGTCAGCAGCATGTGGTGGAGCCTTTAAAGTATTGTTTCAAAACAGGGATCCCTTTGGGAAAAGTCTGTTTTCCTCTGTTCTGCAGTGGATCTCCCTCTCGCAAAGGCTTAGTTTACATAATATCTGAGTGCTAATGTAGAGGCCTTTTGTAAATACCCCAAGATGCTTACTAAGCTGGTTGCCTGCTTGTCTACATAACAAAGCTGAGAGTTATGTAGTGGGTGTAGAGAAAGGGTGTGACATGTACTTTAACCTATTAGGCTTGCTAAATCTGGGGAAAAGGGCTTTTGCTCTATTAATCGGGATGGTTATCTGCGTGCTGGGTTTCTCTCCGCGCACAGAACACGGAGCGTTTTGCCGGAGCGTGGTTCGTGTCGGAGCGAGGGCTTCGTTTCCCAATAACTACAGTTTTAATGTTGTGGGGCTTTTTTTGAGGGGGCTTTCAGAAAAGCTAATGCCAAAGCCTTCAAGGTTTGGTTTTTTGGGTTTTTTTTTGGCATTGTGCTTGGCCCGGTTGCATTTTTCCGGATTTGGTTTTGAGAGTTTGCTTTCTTCATTTTTAAAAAAATTTTTTTTTTTTTTTAATCCCTTCTTTTCTGAAACCCCAAATGAAAACCAGAGAAACTGTAAAACGCTGAAAAATTCACGGCGTACCCTTACAGAGACCAATACCGTGTGGCAGTCAGTGAGCAAAGCGTGCTGGAAAAGGGATGACTAGAAAAGTCGTTTTGCTAGTGTTGACTCCAGACCTCGTGGTGGGTTTTTGCCTTTATCTTCTGACTCATAGCGCGAGGCTTTTTTTTCTCTTTTTTTTTTTTTTTTTTTTTTTGCAGCGTAATTTGTTGTAAATGACAGCCTTTCAGAGATGACTGCTAACTTTCCCATCAGTTATTCTTTTCAACTGTTCTTTGTGTTTTCCCTTTGTATGAGTAATCTCACAGAGGCAAAACCTGAGTAAAAGTAATTTATTGCTGAAGATTATGGGAAATTAAATCAAGGCTACCTGCACAGATGAGGCTTCAGAAATTAAAATCTCCGGTTCCTGAGTCAATTAGGGTGTCGGGGGGTAATTGCTGGAGGTCCTGGCGTTTCGAAGAAAGAGCCAGCTTGTTTTTGCTGGGTGATAGTGAGCTCAAAAGCACTTACGGACCAGATCCCGTCGCTCGCTGCGTGGTATTTCTGTGCAAGACCCATCGTCGTGTGTTCGGTTGGGTTCTTAAAGCACGGGCTGT
The DNA here is from genome assembly GCA_013399095.1 of Psophia crepitans. NCBI lineage: Eukaryota > Metazoa > Chordata > Aves > Gruiformes > Psophiidae > Psophia > Psophia crepitans. The sequence goes on along the minus strand of VWZZ01007694.1, from coordinate 172,504 downwards.
CTCGTTTTACCTGCTAAACCACTTTCTTCTCCTTGTGGCCTTGGGGCTACGCTTGGTATTTTTTAAGTGGATTTGTTCAATGATTTTCAAGATAGAAATAGGTATTGTGGTGTCCTGTACCCTAGTGCAGTTTTGCTGGTGTCTCTCCCTATAAATATCCTTGTTCTTTTAAACACTAAGCTCGCTTCTGGCTTACGTTAACGCGGGAGATCTCTCTTTGGGAGAACGTGATCTAACGCAAACCGTACCGGCGTTCTGTAAGAAGAAACGAAATTACCAGTTAAAGTGAGTAAAACAACAAAAAAGAATAAGGCATAAATGTGTTTAATGTACCCGGTACTGTAATGAAATATTCTAATTGCAGAGGCTTTGTTCCAAAGCGCACGTTATATTGACATTTGGCTCCCAGGTGACTTTACAAGGCAGGCAGTTAAGAAAACCTAAAAATGACTTGCAAGCTGAGCACGTTTGACATCGGTAATTTCGAACATAAAGTTGCACATTAAATTTCTTTATATGCCGGAGAAGGGTTTTTAAGGATTTTTCTCAAGGAAACTCGGGGATCTTTTTCCCTATTGTTGCGCCGAGGACTTGGCACCGTGAGTGTTCGTCGGTATTAACCACATAAAATGCTCCTGCCGTGGAGAGGAAAGGATCTGTTACTACACATACAACAAAGCGAGACTCCTCGCGCGACCCAAGTGGTTCCCGTCAGTCGGATGAGGGGGGGAAGTGCTCTGGCGTGGCGGGAGCTGCGGAGGTATTCCGGCTTCAGGATATCGTCGTGTTGTGATGTGCAACGCGAAAGCGTAGCGTATAGACGGGAAGAATACGGGGCGGTTGCGTGGCTTTGTAGCTGCGATAGCCTTCTGCTGGCGTGGGCTGCCGCGAAGCCCCGCAGCTGCTGGCGCAGCACTTCAATTTTGCATGCAGCTTGCTCAGCCAAGATTTTTTTTCTCCTCCTCTATAAGTGAAATAATTTAAAACAGTATTTCATGCCCTTGAATATTTGTTCTGTCAGAAATGAGCTTATTTTTTATTAAGCTGTTTGATCTATAATGTATTAGTAAAACATACAATGGTGCTCTGTAGAACCGGTCTGCCGTTGTACAAGCTTTTCCTCCTCCTAGTGTCATTCCTTTTCCATATGCTGACAAACTGGTGAGCGTAACTTCTGCTGTAGTTAAATGGGACCGAGATATTTTTATTTGCATGCTTTAGCTGTAAGAAGAACACGGTATATGAGAAGTCGATGGGCATAGCGTTTTTGTTCTTGAACAGCCTTAGTGGTTCTGTCCCTTTATTTTGGGAAATGACTTTGCTGCGGTTTCCATTTTTCTTTTCTTTGCTCAACAGCTTGTTTCTTGGAAAGCCCGTAAGTGTTGTGGTCCACCATCCGAGAGGCGCACGTGCGTGCAGCACCAGCGGTGGGGCTGGTCCGTACAGACTTAACCTGAACCCTTCTCTTCTTTGAGGCAAGGCCAATGTTTCGGATCTGAGCGCTGTTACAGGTCTGGGACGATCTCCCTGATGTGTAATTTTAGAGTAGGAGCACAGAATAGAGTAATTTAGGTTGGAAGAGACCTTTGGATCATCACGTCAAACTGTATTTTGAGGTAGGACCTCAGTTGCCTCTGAAAGGACTTGTTGAGTTTTCAACTCAAGGCTTGAGGCAACTCACAACTTGAGGCTGTGATGGGCTAATGATATGTGATGCAATCACTACATTTTTGTGGGCAAAATACTTGCTGGCTGGTTATGCCCGTGGAGGTGCAGTCCTGCAAAATAGAAACTGCGAGCAGCAGATTGAAACAGTGCGGTAGGGAGAGCAGACCCAGGTGGGTTAGCCCCTGGATTTCGGTGGCTGTTTTGTGTGCATTTTCTTCGTTTTAAGCAAAACGTGTTTGTTGCTGATACCGTTTAGCAACTGGTTGCAGGAGTTTAGGTGTTTTCAGGGGGAAGGATGGAAATCCTGAGTTGAGGTTGAGATGAGACTTCTGAGTTGTTTCTCTTTTCCCATCTAAAAAGGCAATTGTTTGAATGTATGATTTTGAGAATTTAATATGTAAGAATGACTGGAGGAAGTCCTGAGGAAAGAATGACCTCAGAAATGAAGGCTGTGTGGAAAATTTCAAGGCGTATTCTCATGGTTGGGAATCGTGTTGTTTCTGACTTCACCCTTGCTGGTTGTGGTACCAGGGATCTTGGCATGAACGCTTCTGGTAGCAGCGATCCAGGTTTCTCCCATGCTGTAATTTGGAGCAGCAGCCTCAAAATGCTTCTTTTGCTTGACTGCAAATGGTTGGTCGTGGAATACAGCTACACAGATTTAAAATCAAAGGGGAAATTAGTGAATAATCTTTGTACGGTGTTCCTGCTGCGTAGCCTGTTGCCTTGCCTTTTCAGTTTGTACAGTTTCATTCTATCTGCATTACTATCTGCCCTGTTAAACAGACCTGCTAGGTTGATTTCATATTCTTTTAGAGATATAAAGTCTTTGAACAAGCTTAGAATTACTCATGATGTCAGGTTGCATTTTCATTACACTTAGTATACTCCCCCCCGCCCCATCCCACAACAGAAAGAGGCAGAAAAGGGTGAAGGGAATACAGTCTTGGCAGTTGGAGCGTTCAGCAATCTGGAGTTATTTATGTGTTTGGAATGCAGAAGAATGCAATCATAAAATATTAACAGTGCTTTATAAAATTAAAAAAAAAAAAAGCCCAAACTCTCTCTGCAGCAGGTTTAAAGCCCTGATGGAGCAATTGTGGCACTCGGGCAGCTCCGGTTCATCGTGAGCTGCTCTGGGCCAGAATCGCTTCTGCTCAGGTCTTACTGTTTAGCGTTAAACAAATATTTGTGCTAGCATTTATCTTTGTGTTAGAAAATTCACAGTGGTTCTGTATCATCGGTAATAGTGCTTTTAAGTAGATTATGTTATTAGTGTTTACATAGCGTATTTGTCCTGGAGGATTGGTTCTAGCTCGGCTAGCCTTCGGAGCGGCGTGCTGCTTGGCTTCTTGTCCTTCTGACTTTAAAGACTCCAACGCCGAGTGCCAAGCTTGTCATGGAAACGGGTGCTTGCTCAAGGTACAGGACTTGCCGTTTTATTCGGAGGAGGAGGAAGAAGAGAGGCTGAATAGGCTCCGTGCCCTTTCCTTCCAAGAAACCATAACAAGTGAGCTTTGTTGGGTTTCTTTACCCACCTCTTCAAAGGAGGAAAAGGTACTTTCAGTAAGAAATCATGAAGGGACAAATAATTTTCTGCATCTGCTGTGGATTTTTAGGGAGAGGACCTGTTAGGACTGGAAGTCCCAGGCGTTCAGAAGTCCAGAATTCCCAGGTTCTGATAAATGATGTCATTCCTTTCTTCATGCCAGAACTATTGGAAGGGTAATATTTTTGAAAAAATGTAATTTCCATGTAGCAATGTATGCCTTTGCATCCAATCCTTCTTCCCTCCTTCCCCAGCACTTGGATGGAGTTGTTCCTCAGCTCTTGGAGGATCTGTTTAGGGAGAGATCATTAAGATGGAAGCACTTGCCAAGTAGGGAAGGGTCAGGTTCAGGCTGAGTTCCTCCGTTAGAGTTCTTATTTTATGCTTAGAAAATTCATAAAATGTTTCTTGTGCTCAGAACCCAGACCGGCAGGGATTCATACCTGTGCTTGTGTGGGCAGAGAAAAAAAAAAAATTGCAAGGACTTGCCTAGAAAAAATAACGTGCTGCAAAGAGCTTGGAATTCCGCTTTTTAGGGGTCAGCTTAGACGGTCTCACAGGAAAGTTTAAGATCAGAAAGCTGGTGGGCACCGTTTGCGAGATCGTGACATTTAGTCCCTACTTACCTGTGTGGCCATCCTGCAGCTGGAAATACAACATGAGAATAGCTCAGAGGTCAGCAAAATCCCCTTAAAAGGACCTGGTTAATATATTTATGATCTATTTTTATATATTTTATGTAGTTGTATATTATTAATATATAAATTCTAAGTTTTTTGCATGTTTTGCTTCATCTCTTGCACAGCATTAAGATGACGCACCTGTAATGCTTTATGTGAACAGGGAGGGAGATGCTTGTTCCACCAGCTTCACGGAATAGCAGCACCTTTTTGGGGAAAAAATGTGTCTTTAGCAGAGCAGCAGCCTCCAGCAGCACTTCTCATGCTTGGAAGTCGGCTCCTGATGAATGAACGAGGGCTGTGGAGGTCTTGGCCTGAGGCTTGCTCAGAGCCCTGTGGCCTTGCATTTAGCATAGAGAAGAGCCAGCCTTGATAGATGAATTAAGCAAAACGATTGAGGGCAAGAAGCTCAATGAGTAGTCATTGAAAATTGCAAATTAAATGGGAAATTAATTTGCTGCAATCACTGAACCCTGAGCACCACACAGCTAGGAGAACGCAGTACACCAAGAGGAACTGAAGAATCACAGAAGGGTTTGGGAAGGGTCCTTTAAAGGTCAGGTATTCCAACCCCCCTGCCATGAGCAGGGACATCTTCAACTAGACCAGGTTGTTCAGAGCCCCGTCCAACCTGACCTTGAATGTTCCCAGGGATGGGGCATCGCCCATCCATCTGGGCAACCTCTTTCACTGTCTCACGACCCTCAGCGTAAGCGGTTTCTTCCTTATATCTAGTCTGAATTTCCCCTCTCTTAGTTTAAAACTGTTGCCCCTTGTTCTATCACCACAAAAAGTGTGGTGAGGCACAACTTCCATCTCGGGTTGATTCTTTGCTTGTCAAGCAAGGTGAGGTCAAGGTGGTCATCGCTGCATGGTCCTGGGCAGGTGGTGGATGCTCCCACACGTACCCCACTCCTGGTGGTGATGCAGAAACATTTCCAGTGGCTCAGCTTCAGATCTGCTGGTCAGGTCTTTTACCCAAAGTTAACTCTTCATCCCATCCCGCCTGCAGCATCCCTACATGCCAGCACTTCCCAGCAAACTATTAACGTCATTCCCCAAATTGAGTCGTCTTCCCCACATGGAGAAGGTTTGTAAACTGGGAAACATTAGTGGGGTTTCTTCAGTGGATCCAGTCTATACACAAATATTAGCGTTACAAAATCTCAGGCCTGTGTTTAAGAGCGCATTTGCTTGACCTTGTTTCTTACTCATGTCAATTTGTTGCTATCCATGAAATTAAACAAATTCTTGGTTCTTGACCTATACTCTCATAAGAGAGGTCTGTATCTTCTCTTAATCTTAGCTTAATTCTCACATAATTAATGAAACATCCATCTGAGCCTGAGGCAAATGTTCTTTAGTTTGTCTGTTGTCTGAAGTTTTTGGGCACAGACACTTCTGTGGGAGAGTTAAGGAGTTACGAGCGTTTGTGTTGGGGCCACCGTGTGCAGGTTTTGTGTAACCGTGAAGTTGGACGTCCCTCATCCCCTACGGACGTCCCTCATCCCCTACGGACATCCCTCATCCCCTGCGTACATCCCTTATCCCAGTTTGCCCAACACAAACATGTTTTCTTGAGAATAAAATTTGTGTGTATCCTTTCTAAATGCCAGACACATCAAGGTGAAGCCAGACTGTGTTTTGCGGATGTTAAAAGAGGTTTGGCTTTGTTAGGCAAACTGGAAAAGATAACGTTATCTCCCAATCTGTCATTTCCTACGATGGGAATAAAGAGAAGAAACTACTGTTTCTCAGATCGCGTCCACAGGGACCAAAGTCCGCACGGAGGAGGTTTGTGAGCTGTTTCCCGTCTCTTTTCCTTAGAGGATAAAGTCCTGCTCTTGCAGAGCCAAGAGAGCTGTAAGAGGATGTCTCAGACATTTGCCAGATGGTCATACGCAGGGCTCGCCTTTGGATCTCAGTCCTCATTTTTAGTAAAAAATATTTGCTGAACTTAGCTTCTGGATTTTGCTGTAGTTTTCCTGGCCCGTCCTTCAGTTGCTTTTTTTAATTTGGATTCTTTTTGATGAACTTCATGTAGCCCCACTCTTACGGGAGGAAATGCGCCCGGTCTGTTGTTACGGGGTTTCTCCGAGATGAATTTTACTTACTTCCCCGGCTTTGCATACTGGCTTGGATGGCTTTCCAGAGACGGCACAGTCAACCTGGAGATCTCATCCTTACATGGAAACAAATAAAAATATTTGTCTTTAATTTGCCCATTTTAGGAGATGAGTACATTTTGTGTATGGCCAAATCCTCCTAGCTGATCTTTTTTCTCCCTGTGAGCAGATATTTATAAGCATGTTCATACTTACTAACACTTGATCAGCTTCGAAATATTTATGTGAGAGCACTCTCAAGGCATATTGTTTAATTTCGGTCTGTCGGGGCAGTCTTTGATCTCTGATTTCGTTCTCCACATTTTTACCCTTTGTGTCGCACATCCTTAAGGTCTGTGAAATAAAACTTGAGGGGAGTGATGAGCACTTGGAGAACAGAACCTGGATTAGGACCATGAGGGTGTCTCCTAGATGCGAAGAGCTTCGCCAGCAAGCCTGTGGAGGGCTGTTGGGCTGATTTCTGATCGCTTGGGGGTCTGTTGGTGAGAGATACAGGGAACAGAAGGGCAGCTGCTGCTGCCCAGCCACACGGTGATGTTGGTTACATCTTGCAAAGTGAGAAGAGCACCCTCAAATCTAAAACTACCTGACACGGAGAGGTGGTGGCCTCTGGGACTGGCTGCTTTGTGCTTAAGTGAGTGTGAATTGATCTAGTGAGTATTTCAGATGGGAGTGGCTGTAGAGGGAGGAGAAGGTGGATCACCCTGGGATGGAAGGGGAATAAGATGCAATGTATTTTTTCCAGCCCCTTGCATCTTTTTATGTCTGAAGGTTGGACTAACTTGCTGATGCTGTGCCGAACCCTTCTAGGAGGACCGAATTAAGCCAATAAATCCTTTTCCTGGAGGTGCTGTCAGTATTATGAAGCTACCTGTGGGCTCGTACCTGCATCAGCAAAGCTTTGCTCTCTGTGCAGATGTTGTGCACGGACCCACCCCGCGTGCCTGGCGAAGTGCTGAATGTCTCCAGGTGCTTGGAAATCAAGTGCCTCCTTGAGAGGCCTCGCTTTGTTCCGGCTTAATAAAAGCATCATATTTTCAAACGATGTGCTGAATCACCAGGGAATTCTCCCTTTCAGCCTGGCTTAACCGAGTGGGAAAAGCACGTATCCAAGATAATTTTATACAGCTCGCTCTAGGAAGCAGTTTTGAAATGGTGTTTGTCAAAGTTTCTCTGTTTTTTTCAAAAGCTTCCGCAGGCTTCAGCTAAACAGGCTCTTCTGGAGAGAGGTTTTTTTAATAAAGCAGGGGAGGAAAAACAGTTCTTCAGGCTTGTCTTCAGAAACGTAAACAGCCGCGGCACTACAGCGGCACTTTGGAGCATCGCCTCTCGAAGGAACAGCGAGCTGGGTTGGCACAAGCAGCTACTTGTACGTGAACAGGAGGTAATTACCAGGGAGCGAGTTCACTTCAGACTTCAAACACCGGGGAGTTAATTTGCTCTAACGTGATTGAGAACACAGAATGTTTGTAGATGGGCTGCTCCCGAGATGAAGAATTTCAGTAACTACTGATGTGCTTTAAAGCCATTTCTGTTAACACACGGTGTCCCCGTACAGGGTGATCTCTGGATTGACATACCCATCGATAACGCTGAGCCTGGCTTTGAGAGGCTCAACAAAACCCCGCCCGGAGATAGTGCCAGGATACTCATCCCACACCTCCCGGTGCAGATGGTCTGGATCTTTGTGGTGGTTTGTGTCCTGCTATCTGCCCCACCCTCAGGAGCACTTGGGGAACCTCTAAAGAAAGGGGGAAAAAAAGGGGCAGCAATCCCTTTAACAAATAATCTAGGGCTGCTTCTCTGTTTAGTGTTTTCTCTGGCCAGACATTTTTAGTTTCCTTTATGGTTTTGATCACACTCTTGTTTAAGATTGATCTGAAAAAACCAAAAAGTCCTTTCTGAAGCATGTTTTACATACATTATTGCTTTGCGATGGCTTTTCTTTGGCGATAAAATAGTTCCCTTTAGTCCGCGTGTACTGCTGTTCGGTAGAGTATGTTTAAAAATCACTCTTCATCTGTATCTCCTTCTCAAAGCGTGCAGAGGTAGAGAAATGACATTTTACGGTATCCAAATTAAAAGAAAGACACTTTGTTTGTAAAATTTCATGGAAAGCTGTTTTAACGTAAGGGAATGACTCCGTGGTTGAAACCTCCAACTGTACCAGGTCCTGGCAATCTGTTGTAAGTTTTGCTTGAGCAAGTGATAACACCATGAAAAGAAACAGTTTAGTGACAGGTACCCTCATACAATATCCGTGGATTCCGTGGCACGAGTCACAAAGAAGATGACGTCTTTATCGTCGTATCCCAGATTTGCAATTTTCCTACGGCTCCACCAGAAATTCAATCGTCTTTACTGTTTCTTGGCGACGTGCCCGGCGATGGTGGAGCTAAAATAGCAGCTCCGAAGGGAGGGTGGGGATGAATGGATCCAGCAGAAAGTCACGCGTTCCCAACCGTATCTCCTCCCAGGGTTTGGGTATCGCTGCTCAACGACAGCTGCGGGGCACATCTGGCTGCCTCCGTGCCCTGTGCTCGTTACGGTGCCGCATGAAGCTGATGGAAATCAAATATGAAACAGAAGCTCATCAGGTTTTTTTGGTGCACGAGGCAAAGGGCAGCCTGGCTTTGGCCCACGTTGGGGGCAGCGTTGGGCCGGGGAGCCAAACCCACGCTGCCGGCACAGCCAGCGGCCGAGCTCCTGCCTGGTGGAATGGCTTTGAAAATCGTTTTCCTTTCGTTTTTAAGAAATTATTCTCTTGAAACTGGGGATTAGGATGCCCCTGGCAGTTTGAGGAGCATAAATAGGACTGCAAATAATAGAGGTGTGTAACTCATTTTCTGTATTTTAATTCCATTGTAACACACGCATAGTCCCTGTCAGAGGGGACCAAGAGCTTTTAAATGAATTAGTTGTCCGCATCGCCTCACTTTTGTGGGGCTTATTTTAATGCCCCAGAAAGAAAGGACAGGACATGGGTATTTGAGGTGCAGTAGAACGGAGGCTGGTAGGGTTTGGCTCTGCTGGGTGTGTGATGCAAAGCAAGGCTGGCTGTTGAACGTCAGTAAAATCCATCGTGTAAATCTGGTTGTTGTTTTGTCATCTTGAGGTAGCGCAGGTCATGTAAGGCACGACCCATTGTGCTGAACTGGATGTCTCCTTCTGGTTGACCAGTTGGCTTTCCAGCTGGGATCTTCTGTCATGTGTTGGCATCCCACGTGAAATAGTACTTATCTTTTTT
>VWZZ01007694.1:144395-163095 GCA_013399095.1 Psophia crepitans | reverse complement strand
CCAGGCAGGTGACTGAGGATGACGTTCCCATAGATCTGCAGCTCCTGGACTTGCTGCACGTCGCTTGTTGTAGGTGGCTTCCCAGAAGTAGTGTCCTACAGCCTCCAATGTTTCATTAAAAACACAAACAAATAAATTCTTTCCAGATAAGAGTTTTTCCATAAGCGATGCTGAGCAGAAAAAGCTCTTAATTTTGGATAATCTTAACGGATTTTATTCTTTGGACTAGAAGCACCACCGCTTTAGCTTGAGTTTCTTCAGTCACGACAAAAATCGTTAACGTAATTGTTTAAACACAGTTGCGTAGGTGTTAGTCATGGTTATCGCTGCAGCTATGGCCCCCTGACTTCTCTTCTAACATCTGGAAAAATCTGTTTGATTCAGCAGCTGTTTCATCTGGTAGAATGATAAAATACTTTCTTGGAGTCTTCAATTCACACTAGGACTTTGCTAGCTGTCAAGATTAGCTTCACGTTTTACACAAACATATATCTTCGTATCGGACCTATCTCCAAGGTGGTTCCCGTAAACTGTAAAAGTATAAAATTCAGTTTTGGTTGAGGCTGGCTGCATAATGTATGTGATCAGAAAAACAGTGGCTGATGGTATGAAATACTTTGAGGCAAGAACGGAAAAAAATCTCTTCAATGCTTACGAATGGCTTTGGAAAAAGAAGTACTTAGTCCCATCTAATCCGTGGTAACTTGCATGGAGGTAACCATGGAAATTTTATATATAAAGCTCATCTCCGAAGAGCTTATTTTAACACCGTCTCTTGCTGCAGTCCAGTGCTTAACAACGCTCTGCTGGCACGTGGCGAGGCTTTGGTGCTGTGCCTTCCCCGCTTGTGTTTGAGGGGAAAAAACCCCAAACCATCAAGAAAATGAATTCTAAAACGCTCCTGCAGCCCACCGTTGGGGTTATGGGATAGTCCAGCAGTTTTGGCTGCTGAGAAATGAAAATCTTGCCACGGAAGTGAAAGGCAGATGCCGTTCTTTGTGCCTGTTTGCCTTTTGGGACTGTGCCCGGTCGCCCGTGCTGCTGAGCCGCTCGCCTGCGCCGCCCTGCGAGGGGGCTGCAGAAGCAACGCAAGACCCTGGGAGACCTATAATGACTTAAATGATTTTAAGGCTCAACAGTTGAAAGTCAGGAATGCCGAGATTAGGGGGATGATGCTGAGGGTCTTAAGTCCAGATTGACCTAAACTGTTATTTTGACTTAAACCGCCGGTGTTTATATTATTTGTATGATTTATTTTTGCTAAAGAAAAATCTATTTCCTCTGGCTGCAGAACCAGAAGCTAACCTTTTGATTAACCATCTGTTTGGATTCATGTCGTTTCCTTTTCCAGATCTCTGACAGTTTTTCAAAGTCGCTTGCGCAGGAGACATCGGTGCTGTTACAAGGCGCGGTAAGCACAGCCGATAGCGCTTAGCAAAAGGTGTCCGCATCGATAATTCTCATTTTACACCTGCAGAAACCAAAGCAGGAGGAAGCTTGCCTGGGTTTCCAAATTTTCCTTCTCCCTTCTGCTTTACATGCACGTTTGCCATCGCGTTGAGTTGTTTTGCTGCCCTCGTTGCTCGGGTGAGGATGCGTTTCCTTCCAGTGCCACGCACGTGCCGGGAAGGGGAGCGCGTGGTCAGCAAACCCCCTTGTGTAGCTCAGGACGGCGCTGGAGTGGAGAGGTTGTGCTAATGGGTTAGGAGATCGGTTTGGTTAATGCATATAATGGAGGGGTGGGTGGTTTTTTGCTGGGTTTGCAATGTTCTCTCCCTTCGGGTTGTGTTTCTATACAGCAAATTGCAGCTGGAGTGCTCTCGTGTTAGAGTATAAATGCTGCTGGAGCAATCGGGGGATTAAGTAAAATGGATGCTTCACTTGCGATCCATGTTTTCTAGTTGCCAGAATGAGGTATAATTGGAGAAGATCAGAATTTCTGGGCTCAATGGAGGAATTACTGTGCCAAGGTCAGGACCTGAGGACTACCAGAGACCTTGGGGTGCTTCTTCCCCACCCTGGTGGCTTCTGCCCAAATACACCTTGCTTCTCACTGTGGTGATCCCATCTGCTTTAGGACATGGGTCTGCAATTAAAAAGATGCCAGCAGCCAAGGCTTGGTGGTCGTGTGTGGCACGGCATCTGGCAGCAGGGTCCTGTGCCGTGGGATGGGGCAGAGCAGCATCCGTCCGGGATGCAGAGGGCTCAGCCTCGCCGTACTCATGTTTTGGGCACGTTGTACGTGCCCACCTGAAGCGTCTGCAGCCCCCGGTTTCTTTAAGGTGGCTTTCACCCGCCAAGCCTGCTGTTCTTCGGTAGATCAAAGCGATTTGGAGGCTGCGTGTTGTACAGGTTTTGAACGGATATTGGAGGTGACACTTCTGAATTCTTCGCTTTGCTGCTAGCTTGTTTGTCAGAAAAGGGTATATCAAATTCTCCCTTCAAATGGAGACACCGGGGAGTTATTTCAGGAGATTCGATCTTCTCGGAAGTTTCTCCAGCGGTGTGCATCTTTGTACCACCTCCAGTGTAGCTGTTTCTCATTTCCAGCCCCTTTCGGTTAATGCTTCAAAGGACTGTCGTCTGAGAAGTGGCCAAATGCGCTGTGGTTACCCGGTTGCTATTGGAAAAGGAGGAGGAAATTCCCCACTGTTGCAAACCAATAAACAGATCGGAGTCGGGGGTATGAATGTGAAAACAGTGTGTTTCAGCTGGATAATGAAGAGAGATGTTGAATCTCAGCAACTGTTTAGATATCTGTCTGTCTGATTCCTTTATCATCTGCTTTTAATTCCGAAAAGGAAAGGCAGTTGCTTGGGAGTGGTTTGAGGAGCTGTACAGAAAATGGCTTGTTCACATAGCCACTAGCCACAGGTGGAAATTCTCGGCCAAATCCTCTGTTGTTGGAGCAGGTTGCCCTGGAAGGATCAGTGCAGCCGGGAGCTCGGTCTCCAGATTGATGGATGGGAGAAGCTTGGATGTGGAGGGGTCGGTTTGCCCGCAGGATCTGAAGTTTTGCACGAGACGTGTTTTGCAGAAAACGCATCCCGATGAATTGACTTAAAGCAGTTTATAACCGGCTTTTTGCTCCCCTCTTTTTTAATGTTGCATTGAACTTGCATGGCTGGAGTCACCTGCTTCGGAAAAGTCTTTTTCCCTCCCTGCCCGTGCCTGCTTTTGATGGCAGACCACACAGAAAGCCAGCGCGATGGTAGGACACGATGGAGGCCAGAGCAGAGGAGTGGGAGGGCGTATATTAGCACTGACACTTCACTAGTCTGCATGTGCAGCTGGAATCCCTTTTCCCTGGAATTGCTGGGAAACAGGCTTAGAGGGGCATAGCTGGGTGGTAAGAGATTTCACGAGCTGTTTGAGGCTGCGGTGGAGAAGGGGAAAAGCGGGGGTTAACCCTTGACTTTTCTGTGTGAGTTGTCTCTCTTTCCCTTAGACGTCTCCCCGTTGACCTCTCCAGATCCGCTCTCCCACCAGTGCCCAGTCAGGGCCGGTGTATAGTGTGGAAATGTCTCTTTATACGAGAAATTATGATTATCGCGTCTGATCGGGCAGCGGGTGCTACTAGCTGAGAAGGTGGAGTGGGGATCCTTGCTGTCTCAGTCCCACAGTGCGTTGTGGCCATCGTGGTCGTTCGCAGGAGTGGCAGGGATGGGAGGGCTGCCCTCGGCATCCCCTTGCTCTCCTGCAGCCTTGCCGAAGAAATGATAAAGCTGAAACAGCGCGTGAAAGCGGGGAGAGGGAATTCTCAATTTCCATTGGGAATCAGTTCAGACAAAGCATTCCATCAGCTAAAGTTATAAACCCAGAAAACTTACTGGCATCTTGTGGGGTTTTTTTAAATCAGAAAGCATAAATACAAGAGAAGGAAGCTGTGAAGCTTTTGAGTTCACTGCGGCTCTTCTGGATAAACAGGCTCCCTACTCCCAGTAATCCTGTGCTCCTAACGCACTGGTTAGGTGTTGAGGCTGATAATCTTCCAAGCTTCAGCTCTGTATTCCAAGCCGCCTTTAGTGGTCCTCATCCGCGGTGGCGCCTGTGCTTTGCCAGCTGCAGCGGCGCTTTGCACGCTGGATGCTCTTGTACACAGAATTTCCTTCCCCCTACACCCACCCTTCCCCTCTCTGGTAGGTAGGAAGAGGCGTAAGCTCTTTCCCACCCTTGATCCTGACTCTGATGGAACCTTCTAGAAACGTTCTTATCACTTGGAGTAATTTGTTTATTGATAAAGTCTCAGGATTTTTTTTAGTACTATACTGAAATAATTGAAAAAGATAAACAGAGTCCTCAAAATTACCTTTTTACTACTGAATTTCAAGTCTCAGGAATAGCTACACATCCTTATATTACACATATATGGATTTATGCTATTCCATGGAGTTATAGCGACAGTATAATTGTTTTCTGAGTATTAATACGCTTTGTGTTGTTTAATTGTCAGCCAGGGACTATAGTAAACACAGTTGTTCTGTGTTCAGATCCAGTCTGTTTATCTGAGCTACCTGCAGTGTATAAAAATTGGAAATATAACGATGTGAGTAATGGGACAGTGAGAGAAGAGTAGTTCTCAAGTCTTGAAGTGGCGCTTACTTCAGAAAGTTGTCTTCATTTCTTTTTTCCCCTTCATCATCCCAACATACTTAATCACTAAGACACGGCGCTCAAGAAGCGTCAGAGAACATTCTAAAATTATTTCGTTGGCTTCACTTTTTAAAGAAACCTATTGAGTCAGCTTCTCAGAAACTTCTAAATTGCTTCTGGCTATAACGAGCTCCGCCACAGTTTGGATTCAATAAAGGTGATGAGATACAGATCTGAAATCACAGGGCTGAGGACAGTGACGTTTTGATTACAGATGTGTACCCGTGATGCTGCAGAGCGCTTTGCATCTTCAGCTCACGCTTTCCCCCGAGCTCGACTCAGCGGGACCCAGGCCCTCATGAAACAATATTTGAGGTCTAATGTAACTGAAATTCCAAATTCCAAATTCATTGAAATCAAGAGAATTAAGATTTCACAACGTCTGATGCCTCTCCCTGTCATTGTTTTGATGCCAGGACGATAAAGGGTCCTCAGAATTAGAAACCTAAGACAAGGATAATTAAGACCTAGAAGTCCGGGCATGTGAATCAGTGGCAAGGATGTCACTGTTGGACTCTAGTACACCTTCTCTGCTGATACGTTAACGAAAATGCTTGAACTCTGTAATTTTCCATACGATATCCTTTATACATTCTGTTTATGATACCCATCTCAAGTGGTTTTTTTTTTTTAAATTACATTTTGTCATGGAAGAAAAAAAGGGCAGAACATCTGTCCCAGGCTGCTGGTGCTTGTTGTTAAGCACATTTTAATGATGGCTAGTAGGAAAGTAAACAGTTTAAAGTACCGCACCGCATACTTGTAATCCAGCGCGCAGCTGTTCAAGTGATCGTGAAGGCTTGGGGCCACCACAGTGGCTGTGCATCGCATGGTGTGTCATCGAATCCCAGCCTAGTTTGGGTTGGAAGGGACCACAAGGATCAACTAGTTTCAACCCTCTGCCATGGGCAGGGACACCCCCCCCAGCCCAGGCTGCCCAAAGCCCCATCCAACCTGGCCTTGGGCACTGCCAGGGAGCCAGGGGCAGCCACAGCTTCTCGGGGCACCCTGTGCCTCAGCACCTTCCCAGGGAAGGATTTCTTAAGGTTTACTTGGACAGCAGCCCATTTCATGATGGTACCCATAGAAACCCATTTGTCATCTTTTTATCATGTTTGGCTTTGAGCAGAGAGGAAAAAAAAGGGGTAGGAAAGAGTTAGAAGTCAGTCTCATGTTCCTAAGATCAAGATCGTTCTTTGTAGGAGATCTCAGATTAGGGATTTATTTTTAAAGTGTGGTAAGAGCTGGTTTTGTTGGAAGAGGGAACCTGTGACAGCTTAAGTTCCACTTTCAAACATGCATCTTCCTTCCAGCACTGGGATTAGCATTTGCAGAGCTCTTCAAACCCGTTACCCTCTTCTGTACAAGATCATCTCTCCTAGATTACTCAGAGATAACTTCAAGTATAGCCCTTTGGAAACGTCATGCAGCTTCAGCCTTTCCAAGGAGAAAGCAAGCAAGCAAGCGGTTATCACCCTTTGGCATCAGCCTGACAAAATACTTTGCAAATGACGGTAGACACACTTTAAGATAACTGTGAGGCTTTGGAAGAAAAGGAACCTGAGCACCGCAGGAGTACTGGGCTGTGTAAATAATTATTTATATGTCATTTGGCTGGAAACTAAATTTGCCCTAATGAGAGAAACTGAATATTCTGAGAATGCAGATGCTGTTCCAGAAATTAGGGTGTTCATGGAGTTCACATTCAGCTGGTGAGGGAGGAATAAAGTTGGATCTAATCTATATCAGGAAGTTATTAAAAACTAATATAAAGTGTGCAGTTAAAGCCGTTAATGGCTTGAGAGCTTTTGGACATAAATCTGATTACTTTGGCTAGGAGCAAGCTATGGATTAATTAGGCAAAATGTAGTGAGGGGGCAACGGGGGTGCTGGGTTGTGTGTGGCTAGAAAAATGCTTCAGGTTTTGGGTTGGGGCTTTTCTTTTTTCCCCTTAAAGCACACTTCTGCTTTCAGGATGCGAAAGAGGAGTCCTGCTCGCACATGCTGCGACAGGGGTGGCTGAAGCACCCCTGGAAGGTGTCATCTGCTAAAGAGCACTCAGATTTATTCTCTTTGCAGGGTCCCGCAGCATGTGTAGGTGTTCCCCAGAGCTGATGATGGTCAAGTCATGACAAGGGAGAGATTGTGACTTGTGTGATTTCCACTGCGTGAGGCTCCTGAAGTGGTCCAGTGGTGGGGACTTCCACCAGCAGAGTGCTGTTAATTGTGAAATCGTGAGCTGGTTCAAAATGACAGCAGTTTGAATAAATACCAAGATTGGGAACGCTGGGCTGTGTGTTCTGATGAGGCAGGTGAATGGAGAGAAGCCAACAGTGGTGCAGGAGGTGTGTGGCAGGTTGAGTGTTCATGGGCATGTGAGACGTGTGGAGAGCTGCTGAAAGATGTTATTTTGTACTTGGTGTTGAACACATAAATTCAGCTTTTCCTTTCCGTTGACCTCTTCTCTTCCTGCGTGCCCTGTGGAGATAGTTGGGCTTTCGGGACCCTACAGCCGTTCATCTCAGCTTATCTCCTTGCTTGTCTCTCAATGGGTCAAACCCAAATTTTGTGGCATGTGGCAGTGAAATTCAGCCTGACCTCTGCAGTCCTTCAGATGTCCACCCAGAGGATTGCCAAACAGTTGGTCAAGACTGGGAGAGTTGAACAGTGGTCCATAAAACCCTGTTGCTGCTGCTTTGACCAACTTTGAGACTACATCTGCCTCTCTCCTCTCCCTGGATGGCTCCATCAGTGCTGGCTGGGAGCCTCAACCACTAAGCCCAGGTGTTTCTACCTGGAGCTGCCCTAGCCTGGAGTTACCAAAAGTCTGGCAGGGCTCCTAACTTGGGCTCCATCGTGTTGCCTCTCCTGTCCTGCGGGAAAACCTTGGGCTTTGGGAACCAGTGGGTTAATTCGTAGGTCTTGATCTGTAACAGTAGGAGCAATCTGCAGCTGTAACTTCAGTATTATTGTTGTCTGTTGTTATTGATTGGCTGAATGAACAAACTCAATCCATTTCTCCGTCAGATTTTTTTATTTTAAAACATATTTTACACTTTCTGCTTTTCATTTAAAGCCCTGCAGTTTCATCTAGAACGAGTGAGATCCCTGCAAAACCTGGCACGCGTTCAGAACCTTAGAAGTACAGAAAGCTGCTTATTAAACTTCCTCGTGGGTAGATAAGACAACTCGCTTGACTGGAACAAAGTTAATATTTTTTTTTTTTCCGTTGAGGTCTTAGTTGTGTAAAATTATTCTTTCCAAATCCAGTGATTGTTTTTCTAACCTTTTAATTTGCAACAGTTAACTGGCAAGCAGATTTAGCCCTCTTGCAAAACTGCTTTTCTCTCTGTCTCCTGCAACACTTAGTCGGTGTTGGGTATAAATCAGGCAGCAGTACATGAGAAAGTAGATAAGGAGGAAAACAGGCTTTCCAGATGCCCAAAAATGCATGTAGGTTCTTAAGCAAAATCAAATTTAAAGGGAACCTGAAAAAGTACTTCTGCAGCGGGGAGGAAATCTAGTGAGAGTTAGCGTTGCCTTGTAACTGGTGCCTGAATGTCCGTGCTCCAGGGAGATGAAATATCCCTTTCAGAAATGCGGCGTTTGCACTGGCCCAGCAGCCCCGGCGCTTGGAGGAGTTGCAAAAAAATATTTGGTGCGGCACGTTCCTTGTAAAAGCAGGCAGAAAAGGAAGGTCCTCGTGGGAGGCTCCTGCGACCTCCTCTAACAAAGCTGTTCTTTTTATGGTTGCTTTGTAGCGTGCCTTTTTTAGATATAGCACGGCAATGAAAACCAAGTAAATAAATTATGGATTTTGTCAACATACAATAAACATTAAATCCCTCCTAACTCCTTTCCCCTTGCTTTTTATAGTTGGGTATAATTTATTAGCTTTGATTACTTAGGCTAAATGGAACAAACTGTTGCAGCTGACAGACGGGAGAGGATCCGACGGTCACGGTGTGGGGCAAGGTTGGACAAACCCATGTTTGTCTTCGTGTTGTAGGCCTGGAGCCCGCTCATCAAGTGAAGAGAGCAATACTGTTTCTGGTCCTGCCTCCACAGACCCTTGTTTATGCATTTTAATATTAAACAGTCACCGATAAAATATTTAGAGCCTTAAGTAAAATATAACAAGGGCGGTATTGAAAGATGCATGTTTCACACGCTGCAGGATGACCGCTTCAAAGGTGCTGTGGTGGCTCAGTCCATTTTGGGCTCTGTGAGAACTCCCTTCAAAGTGTTTATGCCCTGCAGGTCCGTGGCGGAAGGTGCAGTAGAAAGCACATGACTTGGGAGGGGCTGGAAAATGTTGCAGTAAGCTAAAGATGAAAGGTTTGGGGTGAGATCTAGCTCAGATGGAGGATTCACAGACTGATAGGGGTTGGCAGGGCCCTCTGGAGGTCACCCAGCCCAACCCCCCCAGAGCAGGGGCACCCCCAGCAGGGGGCACAGGGGGGCGTCCAGGCGGGGCTGGGGTCTCTCCAGAGAAGGAGACCCCACACCCTCTCTGGGCAGCCTGGCCCAGGGCTCCCCCACCCGCAGAGGGAAGAAGTTTCTCCTCATGCTCAGCTGGAACTTCCCGTGTCCCAGTTTGTGCCCGGTGCCCCTTGGCCTGTCCCTGGGCACCGCTGAGAAGAGTCTGGCCCCTTCCTCTGGGCACCCCCCTGCAGATATTGATCAGCAGTGATCTGATTCCTGCTCAGGATTCTCTTCTCCAGGCTGAACAGACCCAAGATGACAGGAAGTTGTTTCTTCTGGAACGTCTGAAATGGTTTAGTGGATATAGTGGACTCAAAATATATTAGTAGTTGACCGTGAGCCTAAACACCATGCTAGATTTTAGCTTCCTTATACTCCCCACTAATTTTTCAACTGACTTCGAAGCAGACATACGGATGGAAAGGCAGTATTCTGCCTGGGGGGTTCAGCAGCATGCCAGGCCCTTCTGTGTGTGCTTGAATACATTTTCGTGGGCTAAGGAGAACTTCCGATACGCTGAATCCGCTCTATGTAGTGTGGGATAGTCTAAGTGGAAGGGGTGTCAGGAGGTCTTCTGGTCTGCACCTTGCTCAGAGCAGCTTCAGAGGATATGGTTAACAAGGTCGTGCAGAACCCGCTTCTTGCCCTCAGCTTCAACTGTTTAAAACCAGGGTCCAGTCCATCAACTTGTGTGAGATGTTTCTTCTTTGTGCTTTGTTGGGTTGCAGGGAACAACCCAACTTGGATGCTTTGTTGGAGGGAAAAAACCCATGGATACTCAAAAAGCAAATGGGTTCAAACCATTTGGTGAACGTTGTCGATAGTTTGAGCGAGAAATGCTGAATGCAGGATTTGGGAAGAAAACAGAAGAGCACAGGTCACCAGTCAGCGTAAGCTTTGTGGAAAGCACTTGGGGTTTTTAACGCTGGAAATTTCTAAGTGCATTTTCCTACTAATTAAAAGGCTTTCTGATGAAAGGGGAAAAATATCCTGGGCTGTTGATGTATATAATCTACGGATACTTCTTTCTTTTATCTGTTCTCCAGATCTCCCTGTATCTTAAACTGAAAGCTTGTGCATAAAGCACTTGTAAAGTGTCTTTTATTATTGCCTCAAGGTGTTACGTTTTGGAAGGGAGAGCCAAGATCCAGCTGCGTTAGCTTCTTACTGTGATTCATGGACTACGGGTAGTGGTCTGCAGACAGGCTGTGTAGCAGTGACCTGGGAAAGCTCAGCAAAATCTTCACGTGGTTGAGGACAAGGAAGTGTGTGGGACATGGCAGAGCTTGAGGGGGTGGGGAGGTTCTGCCAGGGAATTATGTCTGGAAGATCTTCGGTGCTGTCTAAATGAGGCGCGTGTTTCTGTCTGCCTCTCAGACCTTCTGTCTGCTGCCAGTGTGGGCTCAGATGGACCGATGGCCCTGCGATGGCATCACCCCGCTACTTCTTCTGCATCTTTGCTGCAGTCCGGGAGTGACTCTGGGGCTGCCTGTAAGCTGCATGTGGTTCAAAAGCCATCGTTTCACCATGGTGTCTGGTCTGTATCTGATCTGGTCACCTGCACGAGAGGCTGTCGGACCTCCCTGAGTTCAGCTGTATTTGAAACAGTGGGTTGAGCTCCCACCTTCAGGAGTTTTTCTTGCACGTGGACAATGTGGTTCTGCTGCCAAAGGGAGCTGCGCTGGGGAGCCGTGTGCGGTTGGTGATCCCCCATCGCTGAGATTTTTTCCAAAGTACTGTTTCCTCTACTCTTAGGTGACAATATAAGCATAGCACTGATGGATCTGCGCCTTGTTTCTTAAAGTGGAGCCTCCATAAGGACGTGAGAACTGTGTGGACCCGGTATGACGCTTTCCCAACTCTCCCCACTGTGATCATTCAACATCTCCAGGACTTTCCTAGCCAGAGATGGTGTCCACCTTATTAGTAACCATCGTGGGTGTCTGCTCTGTGACACAGCCAGTCTTCCCTTAAGCTCGCACAGATGTTTAGCGTGCACAACATCCTGCGGCACGGAGCTAATCCGCTTAGCTGGGTTGTGTGTGAAGAAACCAGTCCCTTGTTTGGTTTTGGACTTGCCACCTGCTACTTTCATTTCTTGCCCCCTTGTTCTTGCACTGAGCAAGCTGCCGCTGTGTCCTTCCGTTACATCTCGTCTGGGTTGGGGCGGCTCTCTGCTCCAGGTTTGCATTTGGTGATGAAGATGTGCGAGGTCTTTGGTTGTAGTCTCCGAGCTGGCAGAAGATCTGATGTCGTGTCCTTTGCTCCCCGCAGCTTCCAAAGTCGGCGTGAGTCTGAATTGCAGTGGCTTTTGCTCGTGGTTTGCAGGAGGATGAGTAATGTAGGGCGCAGAGCTGCTCCTTCTGGGATTTCAGTACGAGCACGTGATTAATGATCTAGTTATATTTTATGACTTGTCGCTTGGCCAATTATTAATCTGTTTAATATATTCCATGTTATGTAATGTAATTCCAGTTACTTGAGAAATCATACTTTACAAAGTTAAATGATTTACCGAACTCCTAAGTATGTTGCACTGGAGCTGTTCCAGTTTGCAGCCAATCTTGTAGTCTTCATAAAAACACAAACAATTGATTTAAGACCTACGTGTCGATAGGCAGCAGTTATTTACTTCCTATAATTCCTAATCAGGTTTTATACCCGCATTTCCCTTGTCTTCCTGGGATGTAAGCTGGACCGATAGCTTGTTATCAGCCCCATCATCCTGCTCACGCCTAGTGACACAACGGTGTGTCCTCCAGGGCTCTCAAACCTCCGTCCTTAATGCGTGCGGGAAGCGACGATAAACGCTGCAGAGTTTCTCTTGTCCGGCTCTTTCAAAGCCCCCGGGATGCAGCTGAAGATCTCCTGACTTAACAACAACCGGCGCTGCTAGCTGTTGTTTCACATCTGCCTGCCTTGCTGTTTGGAATAGAAAATGTTTCCTGTGGCATGACTATACCATCTGGTTTCTTTCTTAATTAATGAACAGAAATATTTGTTGCATTCTTCCGCCGTTGCTGTGAGGTTGCTGGTGGTTGCTCTGTTGCTGTGCAGTAACGGTCCGCGGCCCCTGCTGGAATTTGCTGTCCCTAGGTGATCTCTGTAACCTGCGACGCTCGAACCTGTGAGCGTTGGGGTTCCTCTCACTGCGTTTTGCTCCTCTTGCTGTTTCGGGTCGCTTCGTTTCTGATGTATTTCAATACGCCAACAGGTTACTTTTCCTTCTCTTCGTTACGTGTACGTTTGATTGCTTTCCTTTTCACGAGAGCCAGCTTGAGAAGAGGTATTTTATTTTTTAAAACAGGAACATGTTCCCTTTTCGGTTTGGGGAGGTTAATCCCACCCCCCCCGACACACACCTCACCCCAGGAACCTCAAAACATATACTGAAAGTTTCCATTATTATTTGCGTTTTTCTGTTTCTAATGTTCCCTCCTTTGCATCGTTTGGTCTCTTTATTGCGGGTGCAGTGGGGGCAGCTGGGACATAGATATTATTTAGAAATTCAAAGTCTGTTTCCTACCGGTAAAATGCAGCTTTCAGACTGGAAGCCGGAGCGGTGCCGCGGTTCGTGCGTCTTTTACGCGCACCTGTGTCTATAAAATGATGCGGGACAAGGCAGGCATCCCGTCTCCTGCTGGGATGTGCTCTAGCCGCCCTCCTCTGTTTGGGTGCGGATCCGTAAGCTTCTGGAGTTGTTCTTTGCCAATGCCTCAGAGACGATGGTGCCGCCTGAGTTTTCCTTCTTTCCTTCTTGATTTTTCATAATTGCAACGGGTGACGTGTAAGAGGCTTGTGTTGCTAATGATGGGTGTGTTACCAAGACCGTATTCTAATGACCCATCCGTGTAAGTAATTTGTTCGCTAATAGCAGGAGCGGCGATGGGGACGAGCAGGTTTGGAACTAATGATGCTATTCCCCTCACCTAACTTCAGATGCTTGGATTTAGAGGTCTACATCTAACCCAATAAACCTAGTGAGAGAGAAGGCAAGAAAATGGACACATCCTGGAAGTAATTTACTGTGGACTCCTAAGCAGGTGGTTCCTTGGGGGCCAAATGTGACCTGCCGAAGCAGCAGCCAGCCTTTGGGGCCAGTTGGGCTGCTGAGAACCTGCAGACATCTCTGTCCAGCATCTCCAAGGGGACATTCATGGACCCTGTTTATTGACTGGGGAGGGACCCTGGAATTACCAGCTCTGGTTTCCAACCAGCTCTTAGGTGTCCAAGGTTGGTAAAGATGAATTGTGTCCTATAGCTATGACAAATAGAAGTTCAAAAGGATTATTCATTAGGATTTCTGTCTCAAAACATTTGATGGGATGGGCAGCAAGCTCTGCTATACAAACTGCAACCCTGGAGTGGCTTGGGAGAAAGGTTATGAAGCTCATCTCTGTGTTTCCATGGTGGTTGTTTTTAAAATTACTTATTTTTTTATTAGAATTCAAGCAGTGCATCACAATATGAAGAGCTCAATTTTATGCACGTCTATTTTTCAACCAAGCAAGGTATCTGCAAGCCATGGATTAGTTGACGTACTGGCGTTTGTCTCGAGAGGAACAAGGTTCAGACTGGTGTGATGTACAGGAGAGGGGATGGCTGGAGAACACGGGCGTTCTGCAGTCTCCATGTCTTTTTAGGACGTATGTGCTTTGGGAGAGAAACAGTTATGCTCATCTCAGGCTCAGAGGCTACCTGGCTTATCAAAGGTGATACATAAAGTCTGCGGAAAAGGAGGAGCTGGAGAAATCCCCTTGATCCGATTCTAGCTTAATGCTTAGTAACGCCGGCGATTTACTACCCGTGCCTTTGTGAGGCGGGGAAGGATCTCATTATCTTGGAGTTTTACGAGTTCGGCGGTGGTCTGCAGCCTGTTGGCTGTAAACACCACCTGTAATTTTCTGGTGCTGGTTTTTATCTCCCGTGTTGCGTAGATGCTGTCTCGCTATGGCAGATTTGCTACTAGATGCGCGCTGTGTTTTTCTGGAGGGTAATCTGTATTTCTTAGGAGTGGCATTGGCAAAGAGGGAGGGGAGAGTTAAAGAAACCCGTGCGTATCGGTTGGTGTATTAAGCTTTCATTTAGTTTATTTCCCCAAGTAGCTTAAAGCATGAGGAACCCTGATGGATTCTCTTTCAATGAGATAAAAAAGATACCTTGCAATTGATAGTACTGAGGAGGTATTAATGATGCTGCTGTGAATTAATAGTTGTCCTCAACTCTGCTGGTTTTCTCCCTAAAATGCTGCAAATTGCGTATTGTGAAGAAGAATTCAGAAAGAGAGATGCAAGATAACGCAGACAAACTGTCTTTTCCTCTGCAGGACTCAGTGACTGATCCTGGTCCCCTGTCAGAAGAGTTCATGTGAAGACTGCCCATGGAAGGTCAATGCCTGCCTTTGCTGAGGCTCTAGGATCCTGTTGTTTTGCTGTTTAATTAACTGAAGAGTCCAGTTTTTCCCATGAAACATCTTTCACCTCGGGAAGATAGAGGTAAGGTTGCAGGTCTCTGTTTCTTCTTTCCTCTGGCGGAAAATGTTTAAACCTGTCACGGAGGTGGTTTTTGCTGGAGCTCCTCTTCATGCGGAATTAATTTTTGAGGCCGCTGAAAGCAAAAGTCACCGTTTCTCGCTGTCCTTGGCATCCTTTGGGTTGTTTTTTTCTCGTACACGAGATGTGCAGTCAGTCTGCATTGCGTTCGTAGCTACGGGAGTTCTTTTAAAAGCTCATAAAGATGAAATTATTGCCTGAATCAGCCGCGCTTTCTCAATACGTTTTGCAAAATCGCGTAGCTAATTGCTGCAGCGGCAGGACGGTACGCGAAGGATTTGTGCTAAAGAATAATAGGTGGTTTTGGTAAGTCAGCGCTAGGCTGTAGGCTGGCTCATGGTGTCCATCGGGTGAACCGAGTCTGGAACTAGAGAATTTTAAAAGTTGCAAACTTGGGAAATCAAAATGTCTTACGGCAAGGGCTGCTCCAGCTGGCAGAGCAAGAAGTGTGTACCCAACACGCTGGTGGCTCGTACTGGCTGATGCAGGTAACAGCTCGAGCACTGCTGTGGTTCGCCCACAGCCGGCAACATCTCAAAATTAAATTGTTGTAATCGAGTGGTAACTTGGAAAGACAGTAGAATGTAGTTAGAAATGAACAAAATGGTCAAAGAAAGAGCGGTGGGATGTTGGGTCGGCTGCAGGTACTGTGTGACTGTGGGGTTTGAAGCCTCTCTCCATCGAGGTTGGGAGGGCTTGCTGCTGTGGACCGTGGGTACACAAGAGGGGAGGACCTGTATCCCCACTAAGTCCCCTGGAAAACCAGCTTCTAGCTGCCAAATTGCAAGGCAAGTATTACATACATCACTACAGCTGCTCTGGTCTGATAAGTTTTGTAATGCTTGCATCACAGTTCCCTGTCTGAGATAGCTGGTGGTGTAAGAAATGTTTGCGTCGGAGCTGGTTTTGGCTGGAGTGTAGTGGAAAACGGGGTATTTCCTTCTGGACTGAGCATGGCTTGCTCCTTTGGTCCTCTTCAGCCGGTGTAAATACTGGTCCCAGTAAGATACTGGTGATGTATGTCCGCCGTAGGCTGCTTTGGCCACCTGGTTCCTGTGCTTGCGTTGGCTGCTTCCCTAAATGGTGGTGGGATAAGGGCTGCAGTGGGGACTGCGGTGGCTTGGAGGTGTTGGTGCCCCTGTTCTAGATGTCCTCCCTGAGCAGTTTGGTGGCTGGAGGCAGGATAACCAGGCACCCAAGATGGGGCACAGCGGTGGTGGTAGCCGGGGAGCCACCCCCCTTGCTCTGCTCCTCCTGGCTGTCGAGCATTTCCCGGTGTTTTTGGGCAGGGCTCTTTGCTCTCTGCCGCGGTGTCTTCCGTCGGTAGCACAAGTGGTGGCGGTAATTGCGCACGGTTACGCGCGTTTGGAAATAACACCGGTTGAGTATTGCTGTGCGCTGTCCCGACGGCTAGCTCTGAGTCGCCCGGGGCGGAGAGGAGCTGGGGGGCTGCCCGTGGGCGGTGAGCAATGGCAGAGCCCCAGTCCTGTGCTGGGAGGGCTGTTTGGAGTAAATCATTAAACCGTGCTTTGCCCGATAAATGCACGGGTGGGTTCAGGATTGTTTGCCGCGAAACGATCGCCTTTCCCTCTGGACACAGCAGCGACTTTTCGATTGGAGGCGTGTAAGCTGTGTCACACACAAACGGAGAATCTCAGCTCCTGAGAATCCAGATGTCTTTATTTTTCTCTCCGGTGTCTGACCAGATTCAGCTCTTGAAGAGGTGATTTTGTGGGGTGGCGGTGGGTTCTCCCCGCTGCCGATCTCCTGCTTTCCAGAAGTCAATTAATACCTGCCCAGGCTGGGAACTTTCACATTAATATCTGCCCAGGCTGGGAAATGGCAGACTGAGGGTCTTGGGCTGGAGTGTGCCGCAGGCTGGGCTGTAGGCAGCTTTTCGTCTTTATTTTCTTCTTCCCCCCCGCCTCCAAAGCAATCGGTACAAGTCACCTGCCGAGCAGTGACCACACTTTCCCTGAGACATCTTTTAACCTCAGGCAGCTCGATGGATGCAGCCTAGGCAAGTAAAGGGTTAAATCCTTAACTGTGAAATGGGATGTTGTTGCAGGGAGGAAGAGTGAGTTCTAGGTTAATTTTAAGGTGAGGTGCCTCCTTGGCTGCTCTGGATTTCCCCTAATTTAGGGGACTGACGGGCTGGTCCCTGCAGTTGCATGAGGGGCGCCGGGGGGGGAAGCCCTGCCTTCATCCCACCTGGCACCTCCCAGCCTTACCTTCTTTATTCTTCTTTCCCCCCACCTGTCTTATTAAATTTCATTCTTTCCTCTAGCAAATGGACTTGTTGGCTTGGCGTTAAATCCGGTTGCTGTGATTGAGTTCCCATCCCCTTTATCCTGCGATGGGGCTTTGAGATGAAAAAATGTAAATGCAATTGCAGACACTACCGCCCCCACCCTAGCCCTAGGTCTTTGCTGAGCTGAAACTCCCTCTTTATTCCTTAATGATCATATTCCTTCTACTTTAAATAGATTTCCTGCTGTTAACAGCGTTTTCAAGTGTTGCAACACTTATAAATGGTATCTCGTGAGAGGTGTTTACTGTACGTGAGTTTCCTTGAAGTCGTAACCTCTGCCTTGCCATTCCCTTTTCCCGGGGGCTGCTGGCGGGGTAGGACGGACACAGATGATGGGTTTGGCAGCCACCATGCTTCTAAATGGTCTGTTCTTCTACCTCTTTTGTTAGTTTTAGAGAGGGATGTTGTTTCAGCCATGTGTTTGAAATGGAGTCCTGCTGATCAAGACAAAGATGCATGCAGCAATTTGGGGACTTAAGAAGAAGAAATCCCAGGCTTGTCTCGCCATGTACGAATTAAAGCCATCAGGGCAATCCTGAAGCCTTGCTTTTAAAAAGCAAAGAGCACAAACAAACCAGGAACCCCCGCCATGCCCGCTGGAAGCGGACAGGACAACCGCCATGGACCGTGTGCAGGTCTGAAGCTTCTGCCGCTTTGCAGAGGACACCCACCAGCAGTATTCAAGTCAGGCTTCTTGTATTTCTGCAGCCACAATGACAGGAGATGTGTTTCTCTCCGTGGGTTGCCAGGCACAAATGCTGAAAACTTTGGGGCTTTTTGGGCTTTTTTTTTTTTTAGAAGAAAAGTTAGAGTGAGCACATGGAGGCCCCCAACACATTTCTGTTCAAATTTGTCATGAAAATATTATAGTCAGCTTGTCACTAGCAAAAAGGTTTATGGGAAAAGGATTCACTGTGGTGAAGGTGTTCAAACCTTGAGCCCCGCCCTGTTTTGTTTTTATTTGGGCGTTTGATTCTGCCACAGTCCTTGTTTGCGTCTTTCTGTCAGGTGTTTGTAACTTAGAGGCACCTGCAGGATACTAGGGACAAAAGTTTAAAGCATATGTTGAGAAGAAAACGATTGATGGGATTTCAGAGGTCTGCTGGTGACTTTAGCTCTTCTGCACGAAATTAAGGAAGGACTGTTTTGATACGGGAGCTGGTTGTAGTTTCACATCGGAGAACTCTTTCTGTTCCTTTTTTTCTAAAAATACCATTAGACGCTCCTGTTTTCACACGTAATCCTGCAGCGGGACAGTCAGGCTGGGTGCTTTGTTTGTGTAGAAAGTAGTTGAGACACACATCTCTCTCATTAAGTAGAACTTCAGGTGCTGAGCTCCTTCAAAAAATTAAAATGTCCAAGTAAAGGATTTGGTCATCTTCCATTAAAGGTTGCTTGCCCGGGAGGTTTGATTAGATCTGTTTCGGCGCTTTTGTTTTGATATCCACATTGCTGTTCTGCTTCTCTTTGGAACAAACCACTTGGTCCGTTTGCCTTGCTGCTCCTGGAAATTTCCAGCTAATGCACCTTTGTCTTTCACATTTCTGAACAAATCCAGCCTAATTCTTTGACCATGACTTTTGGACTTCTGTGTCCAGCTCTGGGCTCCCCAGTTCCAGACACACTGGGAACTACTGGGGAGAGCCCAGCGGAGGGCTGTGAGGATGATGAGGGGCCTGGAGCATCTCTGGTCTGAGGA
>VWZZ01007694.1:120950-137876 GCA_013399095.1 Psophia crepitans | reverse complement strand
TGGGGGCCCTGCCAGCTCGGGAGATTCTGTGATTCTAAGATGCTAGAAAAGGTTTACTCTAGGTAGATACCCATGGCCATATTCCTCAATGAAATTCTCAGCTTGTTCTTTAACATTTGGTTCTGGTGGTGCAGCAATTCTCAAAACCACTGGTTCGATATTTCCCTCCTGTTTGCAATAGGTCTGTGACTTCATAAAACACATGCGATGCCCCTAAGAGATCTTCTCGCACGTGCGTCCCTGTATTGCCATGCTCTTCATCCGAGGATGGGTGTCACCTTCCACCTTGACCACCCGTGGTGGCATCACTCTTTGCCATGTCCTTCCCTGGTGCCTTCAACACCGTCCTATAGAGCAAGGGGAGGAATCGCCTCGGTTTCCTGTGAAGAGTAACCCCCAAGGCCAAAGATTTGGAATATTAATGCAATTAATGTGCTTGAACTGTGATTACCCAGGTGTCGCAGAGCTGCCATCTTCTCCAGGCAGCGTCCCCGTCCCCAGCCCTCCCTGCGCTGCAGCAGCTAGCGAGTGCCGTGCCGCAGCTGAGCCTTTTCATCCCTTTGTTTTCACAGGCTTTAATTATGGAGAGGGCAAGAAAACTGTTACTTATAGCGGGATGGCACGGGGATAAAATCAGCCGTATCCTTGCACCAGGGTGAACTTCACGCCGAAGTGCCGGAGCCGCCTCGGTTGCCTGCGTTTGTGCAGCCGCAGGAACTGCATGCACATGCACCTCTGGTTTGCGGACCTGAAATTTCGCCCCGTGCACATTTACAGATTGTCGCTAACCGGCAGGTTTTTCCCCTCTTTCTTAACGGTTTAATAAATACCGGGAGGGCTTTTGTGTGTGTCTTGGTTTGCTGTTTCTTTTTTTTTTTTTTCTTTCCCCTTTTTTTACCTTGAGGTTTCATCTTCCCTTCCCAAACACAACGTTGCTGGCAGCTTCAGCGCGTCGCTGCAGAAATGTGTGTGCAGAGGATGTGTTTGTTGTGCGCACAAGTTTTGTTATGTAAACTAGCCTTCAATTTTTCTCCTTTGCGCTGGCAGATACTTTATCTTCTACCAAATTCCAGGGATTTATAGCCAGGTTGGTTTTTCAAACCCCTCTTTATCTCCCAGCTGATGTTTTCTTTAAAAGATTGGGTCTTCTGCTTGCCTTCCTTGCACTTTTGTGAACCATTCAGTTCATTAGCGGTGATTCCTGCTTCATCGGACAAAGCGAGACGTTATTTCTCCGGAGCATTTTTGCAGGGAAGAATTTTGGGGGAGAATTCAACAAAAGTGACACTGGGTTACTTATAGCTCGCAGCCCTTTGTCACCTCACTGGGATCCTGCGTCTTTCAAAGGATGTCCTACTTTCCGCAAACGTTATGTGGAGCAGCCCAGCCATTTTGCTGTATTTTCTCAGGCACTTGCCTGTTTTTGTAGTGTAGAAGCAGTTTTCAGGAGGGCCGAGCAGCATCGCTGAGGGGTTGTAATGCCGGTGCTTCTCTGCGATGCTTCGCGGGACAGCTCGAGCATCTCTTGCCCCCCATTTTAACAGACCCGATGCTTGTGGATCTCTTCTGCTATTAATATCTGTGACTTAATGGCATCATTTTGGACTTATTTCTGCAGCGCTTTCCTCCCAAAACTCTCCGAGGGCCGTGCATTTTAATTAGTTGAGCCTCACATTCCCTCCACAAGGGAGCTGGACTCCCCTGACCCCCTCCTGGCTTTCCGCTTTCCTCCGGGCAGTTGCCTACCCGGGCTCCCGCTCCGGCTCTTTCCAGGAGGCGCTCCCTTTGCCTTGATCGAGGCACGTGGGCGCCCGTTCCTGTGGAATGAGCTTGCCCTTTTTCCCCATTTAAATCTACTTGATCACCACTCTGATTTATTTTTTTCAGCACACCCACTGTATTTAGGGCAGGAGATGCACCCAGAGCATAATTTCCCCGTGGTTTCTTGAAGCAAGGGTACGGTTTGTGGTGCTGCCCCGTCCCATTTCTTTATTCTTCGGACTTAATTACAAATCTCTCCATCTGTTTTTTTTTTTTTTGATGCTTTAACCTCTTGCTCTGCCATTTGTTTCAATAACACCTATTGCTTTTGCAAGCGGAAGGATTACCAGCCAGGGAGGCAGGCTGCATCTGTGCCTGCAGCGCTTGTGCTCGCAGAGGATGCGGGTCCGGTCCTGCTGCCTGCACCGGGAAAAGCGGGTGGAAGCACAGTCGGTTTAGCTTTAGCTAAGCTTAGCTTTACCTTTAGCTTAGCCCTGGGGAGTCTCTGTAGTTCAGCCCACGGTGTTTATATCATGTCGGGTGTTTGCACGCGCTTGAAACAAAGTGGCTCACGGTGTTTCCACGTAACTTGGAGGTGATGAGGAGGAAGGATGGTAGGAAATGAAGCCTTGTCTTACTTTTCTCTGCAAATTAATGTATTTTTGAGGAGTGTTTCCCAGCGAGTGCTCCTGAGCTTTTGCAAGCTTCCTACGGCAGACGCCTTTGTTGCAGAGCTCCCGCTCCTCAGCCCTCTGCCGCCTGCTTCAAGGAGACAGCCTAAAGGAGAGCGTAAGTAGGACAGGTTGGATGGGGCTTTGGGCAGCCTGGGCTGGTGGGGGTGTCCCTGCCCATGGCAGGGGGTGGCACTGGGTGGGCTGGGAGCTCCCTTCCCACCCAAACCAGGCTGGGGTTCTATAAGTAGAAATTCTATAACGACGAAGCAGATCAGTTTTGCTGCCCAGCACCCTTGCTGAGCTGCTTTCCCTCCCCAGGGACTGGGATGCAGCTGCAAAATGGCATAAGCTTGTCTTTCCAAAAAGGAAAGTGGTGTTTGGATGTATCCCAGGTTTTTATTCAGGGTTTGGAGCGGACTCTAGGGGTAGGTCTCTAAGGAAAACAAACCAACCCCTGAAGACCTGTAAAATCCTTACTTCCTCAAATGCATCCCTTGGCAAATACATCCGGATGGAAACGCGGTGCACTGGGTGGGTCAGGAAGGGGAGAAACAGTCAAGAAAATGCGAGGCATTTCTGAATTTGCATGTAGAGAAGAGTATTTGGAAAAACCTGGGCATGAGGTAGAGGGGGGCTGTTTGCCTCTGTCACTGAAGCAACTTAGAATTCAGATTTTTAATTAGATTTCAAATCAGCAGTGTCCCTTCCAAGCCGGTCTGCTGCACTGTGAGCACAGTTGGGGTGCAGCACCTCAGCGTGACGCCAGTGGCAATGTTAACCCCCAGGCAGCCTGGACGAGCAGAGCATCCTGCCGGGTACCAGGAGCGCTCCATGCCCCGCAGTCCCCAGCAGTGCTGGGATGCGGATGGCATCTCCTCGGATGAACCTCATCCAACATGTTTCCTGTAGCTGTGCTTGAAAGTTGAGTAACTCAAAAAGCTTGGACATGCCTTGAAAATTAAAGCAGTTGTCACATTGGGCAATCGCTCTTTGTTGTTGTTTTTAAAGCACATATGTGAGGAAGTGGCTGTATTAAGAAGTCATGTGAGGCCGTTGCTTTCCATCTTTGGGGATCCTGTCTCATCAGCTCAGCAAATTGTGCTGCACAAAGCTACAGGAAAACTTGGTGAGTGCACCCAAGTAACCTCCAGCCGGTGCCACTGGAATGACGGCACTGGAGAGCCTGGCGAAAGGAGGAGCCCGTCCTTGCACATGCTGCGCTTGCTGATGTAATACTGGCTCTGTGTACGTGTATTTCTGTGTAGAGTAGTAAAATAGTGTCAGTAGTGGCAGGTCTTAATATAAACAGGGGATTAATAACCTGAGATGTTCATGCCTTGAGCTTGCACTTCACTGTGGAGCTCCAAAGCATGATGCCAGTGGTGGTAAAATCTTTTCTCCTTCTGGGGGTAGAAGGGGACACATTTTAGGGCCTTGGAGATGCTGCGAGGGCTGGAGCCCCTCTGCTCTGGAGCCAGGCTGAGGGAGCTGGGCTTGTCCAGCCTGGAGCAGAGAAGGCTGCGGGGAGCCCTTGGAGCCCCTGGCAGTGCCTGCAGGGGCTGCAGGAAAGCTGGAGAGGGGCTGGTTGCAGGGCAGGGGGGGCCAGGCCAAGGGGAAGGGCCTGAAGCTGCAGGAGGGGAGCTGGAGCTGAGCTGGGAGGCAGCAATCCTTCCCTGGGAGGGTGCTGAGGCCCTGGCACAGGGTGCCCCGAGAAGCTGTGGCTGCCCCTGGCTCCCTGGCAGTGCCCAAGGCCAGGTTGGATGGGGCTTTGGGCAGCCTGGGCTGGGGGGGGTGTCCCTGCCCATGGCGGGGGGGTGGGAACCAGATGATCTTTTATGGTCCCTTCCCACCCAAACCAGTCTGGGATTCTGGGATTCTAAGGGCAGAGTGACCAAGGATGCTTTCAGTTTGTTTCTGAAGGTACAGATCCTGAGCAGCCCTTTGGAGGTTGGGACGCTTGGCATCTTTGTGTCTCGGGCTGAGGGATGCAGGTGGTACTTGGACATTACTCAGCTGGGCAGTAACCCCAGCCTGCTCCTCCTCAGGGCTGTATCACACAGAGCTTCTGTCACATTCCTGCCAGGCGAGAGCGGTTCTGCTTCTTGCTGAAGTTCCTTCTTGGTCACAAGAACCAATAATTAATACTACGTTAAACTTAAGTTTTTCCTTCCTGCTGGGATTCATTTTCATTCTTTGAGCATTTACATTATGCTTGAGAGCGTGTTGGTGCTCCTTGCTCCTAGCAGAGCGGCATTTAAAAGCAGGGTATTGCTGCGTGCAATCGAACGGGCAGCCAGGCGTTACCTAGAGAGTGGCCTGCAGTAACGTAGGGTCAGAAATGTGCTGTGCCGCCGGCAGTACTTGATCTTGGGCAAGGAGCCTAAATTCTCTTCCTGTGTTTTCTGCTCTGAAAGTCCATATTCTTTTTTGTTATCAGAATATCAAAGATGTTTTTGAATCAGAATATGGGATTTCTGCTTCTTTCACACTCTCCTGGGCCAGTGTGTTTGTGTGTGAGACAGGCTGCTTTCCACTGTGATCAGCTTCTATTTCCTCTCCTGTATTCCCCTCTCCAGTCCCTCCATCCCAATTTTAAGTTGTCCTCTTGTTCCGTGGTGAGTGGGCGTGAGCCAGGAGATGTCTTGCTTGGAGTTTCATACTATCACGATCTTTTTTTGTGTGTCTGCAGAACGCTTTAAAACAGCCCCATCAGTTTCTTTTGAGATGTTCCATTTGGGATCATGTTTTAGCACCTATTCCAGGTTCTGGGAAGCCAAGTCCTCCCTGCAGCCCCCGGCATAGGTAAAGCAACCTTTGGGTTTGTGAGGAGAAGGATTTATCTTCCAGTTCCCTTCTGGAATCTGCAAAGGTTGGGTTGTTAGGAAGATTTGTCTGCATGGGGGTGTCACCAGCACTCTCAAGTTTGAGGTTTCTGTATTGAACACTTGGGAAGGAGTCGTCATCCTCTCTGCTCAGGGAATTTCTGGGGAAGGATGAAGGCCCTTAAGCAATAAAAACCCACCAGTCTGCAGTAATTTCTTATTTGCTCTGGGTTTTTTTTGTGCTGTAGGAGAAGGAAGGGCATGAGTTGGGGATTGTCAGGTTACCTGCCTTTAGCTTAAAGATTGTATTCTGCTTTTAAATCACGATTAGGAAAGTACAATTCAGGTGCTTCCCTGTGTTTCTTGGCAGCTGTTGGCCAGCTAGTCTCCTTTTTAATTATTTTTTTGTACCCTTTTTGAAAGTAATACCTGCCAGATAGGTGCGTTGTGAAGTTGAACGCTCCTAAAATAGTTCGATATGGTCACTGAGTCCATGAAAACGCCAAGTGTGGCAATAAACTCATTTTCGGACGTACATCCGGGGAGATGAGAAGGTGAGTTTGGCAGGTTAGAAGTGGCTTGGCTGATTCCCTTTGTTTAAGAATTACTCCATGATATCTGCTCAAGAGGGTTGTGCCCTGCAAAGCAGCAGAGTGGACCCTCGAAACAGAAGGACTCGGTCCTTGTCGGGTGATTGCCCATCGTTAAAAGCCCCGACCCGCAGGATCCGTCTGATGCAGACCCGGAGCAGGCTCCCAGGACAGCCGCCTGCTTTCCCAGCCTTCCAAAACCAGGCTCCAAAAATGGGTTAGTTTGCGATGCGCTGGGGTTTGTGTTAGTTTGCTCTGGTTCTGCAGCAAGCCCCGCTCTGAGGGGGGGGCTTCCTGGGCGTCGCTGTCAGGGAGCAGCCAGGCAGATGCTGAAGTTGGGCTAAACACGGGATTCCTGTGCAGAGCCCCTCACAAACCACAGCGTGGGTCTGGCAGAGTACTCAGTTGAACCCAACTTTGTTTCCACCCAGTGATCTATGGCAGTTTCCATTAACGAATGCTCTTCGTGCATTTTTTTCTGAATAAGTGACCTTTCCTTATCAAATGCACTTTTTATCGGTTACTGTGGCTGAGTAGGAGCAAATTTTCTTCCATGGAAGACGTGGGGATTTCCAGAAGTGCTGAGTATCGGCATCTGGAGAAGCGGTTGGTGAAACCCCCGTGGGGCTTTGACATTTAACTCTGGAAACTGCTGTGTTGGATTCTGATGGCTGCACCTGATGGTGGCTGTCACCTCCTCCCACCGCTCGCCGGAGGTAGGACCTGGTGGGGGGGAATGCGGCTGGGTTGGGATCTTGCCTGGTTTTAATTTCCAGCAAGACCTTCCTCCAAGTTACGGACCATATTTAGTTGACAACTTGGAAGGGGAATTTTTTTTGCATATTCCAAGGCCTGAGGCAAAAAAGGGAGATTATTTTAAATAGCTACTTCTATAAAATGCTGTTTATTTTATAGTGTGAGTTGTAAATGGGGTGTGTGCAGCCCTCCTCTAGCCATCGTCTTTGAGCAGTCTCCTTCCCGGCTGTGGCAGCGCAGGCTCTTGGCATGTGGAGATTTAGTGAAAACGTATTTTGTCGTGATGGAATACGCAGTTTTTACTCTAATCATTTTACTGGGTGTGCTTTTTAAAGAGCTAGCACAGACAGTCTTCCTCTTTGTGTTTTGAAGGCAGCAAGGTGCTTCTACAGCATCTAAGCTTTGCTCTGCTTTGAGGAACGGTGAACTCGTCCTGGGATTTCACAAGGCTTTGCTGTCTGTGAAATCTGAAATTTCTTCAGGATTTAGCCCATCACGCTTCAACCCAACTGAGGCAGCCTTTTATTCAGACGTTAAAGGCGTTGGGTTGGCTTCGTTCATGGGAGTGGTGCCTTCTGCCTGTGCGTGTTGGATGAGGCTCTGTTTCATCCAACATTCATTCAGCACTGCTCTGGCAAGAGTGAGTCTGTGCGTGGGTCCAGACCTGTCCCAGGCAGGAAGGTCTCCTTGTAGTGTCCAAGAGAGCCACAGTCAAGCACTTGAACACAGTGTCTAAGTCATAGAATCACAGAATCATTAAGGTTGGCAGAGACCTCCAGGATCATCCAGTCCAACCATCCCCCCCCCCCCTATTCCCCACTAACCCATGTCCCTCAGTACCACATCCAACCTGTCCTTAAACACCCCCAGGGACGGGGACTCCCCCCCTCCCTGGGCAGCCCATTCCAAGGCCTGACCACCTTTTCCCAGAAGAAATTTCTCCTCATCTCCAACCTGACCCTCCCCTGGCGCAACCTGCAGCCGTTCCCCCTTGTCCTGTCAAGGGGGAGATGGAGAGTTGGAGATGGAGAGTCATGATGGAGTGTTCTCCAACAAATAGTACAATCCCAGTGCCAAGGTAAAAGCCAGAGAATGGAAATTAAAAGTGATCATGATCTTACACTGTAGCTCTGTCCCTGGCTCCCTGCTGGAGCGAGTCCAGGGGAGGCCGTGGAGATGCTGCGAGGGCTGGAGCCCCTCTGCTCTGGAGCCAGGCTGAGGGAGCTGGGCTTGTCCAGGCTGGAGCAGAGAAGGCTGCGGGGAGCCCTTGGAGCCCCTGGCAGTGCCTGCAGGGGCTGCAGGAAAGCTGGAGAGGGGCTGGTTGCAGGGCAGGGGGGGCCAGGCCAAGGGGAAGGGCCTGAAGCTGCAGGAGGGGAGCTGGAGCTGAGCTGGGAGGCAGCAATCCTTCCCTGGGAGGGTGCTGAGGCCCTGGCACAGGGTGCCCCGAGAAGCTGTGGCTGCCCCTGGCTCCCTGGCAGTGCCCAAGGCCAGGTTGGATGGGGCTTTGGGCAGCCTGGGCTGGTGGGGGGTGTCCCTGCCCATGGCAGGGGGTGGCACTGGGTGGGCTGGGAGCTCCCTTCCCACCCAAACCAGGCTGGGGTTCTGTGAAATAGATGGGCAAGACCAAAGGAGGCTTCGTACTGTAAAGGTTAGCAGACTGTTGTGTTAGAGTGTGTTCCCCCCCATCAAATTAAATAAAAACATTTTTTTGAGTGAATGGTGAAAGAAGGCATTCCTGAAATTCCCATCAGATAGGAATTTTCTTCGTTTCCCTCCTTTTTTCCTTTTTTTTTCTTTTCCTTTTTTTTTTCCCCCTCTTTGCCAGGACACCTTACCACGACAGACACTCGGATGCTTTTCCACGCATTCCCCAGTGTCTCCATGGCCAACAGAGCCGAGAGACCATCACCCAGCGACAAATACCCACCAAGTTTGTTCGACTCTCCTTTGCTCTCCGTGCTTTTCCTTTCCCTCTCCCTGCCGGTGTGCTGAGTCAATGAGTTAACGGTCGCGGAGATAAGCACGCCGTATTTTGTAGTGCCAATTATTAGATCAGCAGATGCTCGGGGGAGTGCTGATTAGAGAATGTCATGTTCGCGGTCCCAAGGTGTAATTACGCTGTGCACATTTCTCTTCCTTTAGCCGTGTTGACAACACGCTTGGATGAAGGAGAGAGGGAGGGAGATGAGGGGTTGGTACAACTCTGCGGCTGTGATTGAGGAATTAAAGTTTATCTAATAACTACGTCTGCACGGACCTCTGCACACTTTGCTCCCAATAGCTTTGGTGTAGGGTGTTCCTCCTCAGCTCATGTCAGTAATTTGGATTTTTGCTGTGCTGCTAATTTATCTAAATTAAATGTATGTATCTGCTGCTCGTTAATGTAATGTTAGCGCAGTGACAGGACAAGGGGGATGGGTTTAAACTAAAAGAAGGGAGATTTAGATTGGACATTAGGCAGCAATCCTTCCCTGGGAGGGTGCTGAGGCCCTGGCACAGGGTGCCCAGAGAAGCTGTGGCTGGCCCTGGCTCCCTGGCAGTGCCCAAGGCCCCCTTGGATGGCGCTTTGGGCAGCCTGGGCTGGTGGGGGGGGTCCCTGCCCATGGCAGGGGGGGGGAACTGGATGATCCTTGTGGTCCCTTCCAACTCAAACCATTCTGTGGTTCTAAAAACTGCTGTGTGGATGGTGGACTTAAATCAGGTGATCTCAGGAACTAGTTAAGGCCGTTGCTTTGGACAGGCTGGCTTTGGAAAAAGAAACAAGACCTGGCTTGCATTGTTGGGACTTTAATAGATGATACCTACTTTAAAAAAAAACAAACCACTCCCAAACAGGTAGGAATGGGAACCTTGCAAAGTCTGTATTTAGGAACAAACTAGGATTTTAGGAAAAGACTATTTGTTGTTGGAAACCTCAAGCCCCTGTGAGAACTGTCTAACGATGAATCAGTGAGGGGTTTAATTTCTGTATTAGAACAAATGCTCAAAATGTATTTTAAAGTATTTTGACAGATACTAAGGTAAATCACCATGAAAGTTAATAATTATCTTGTATTTTTATAACTTCTCATTTATTATGCAGCAGGACCCCTGGTAGCTCCAAGGTAGGGAGGCCTTGCTGGTTCCTCTTAGATGCGCTGCTTGGAAATAACAGTTCCTAACTGGGACAAAACCCGGGTTAAGTTAAAATCAGCTGCAGCCTCTGCCACTGTGTTTCTGCCTGACAAATGGCGCAGGAGCGTACTGGAATTTAGCATCTGCTGTCTTCCATCTTCATCCATCCACCCATGTCCACGTATGAGCTCTGAATCTCGTCAGGTTTAGGTGTGCTTCAAAAAGAAGTCTCCTGTCGTGGTGTCAGGTTAGGTGCTGAAATCCACGGGTGGGTGGTTTTTTTTTTTAAACCCCTAAATTAATAAACGTACTTGACAAATTATAAGGAAACTTTTGATTTTGCAGAATCAGCCCCTCTGGGCTCATCTCCCACCATCAAACTCTCTTGTACTGACCTCATGCTGCAAACATCTGGTATGGAAGAGTGGAGGAGTATATATTGTTAAATAATAATAAAACCCAGTAATAATAAACCCAAGAAATACCTAGTGGGACGTAAAAATTTGTCACCAAAGTCAGGACCAGACGGTGGCACTGGCCTGCCTAGCCCGCGGTTTGTGCCCTACAGGCCGATGCGCGTCCTTCGGATGCACCAGATGTTTCCGTTGGCCAACTCCCAAGCGTTTGGTTGGTCAACGGCGGGCAAGACCATGGTTCTTCCAAAGCCTTGGCCACCGTGCTGTGGTCAGGCATCAATATTAAACCTAAACGAACCCAACGTGCTCTATTTGACACTCCAGCATCTTCAGTTTGCAAAGAGACATATAGCCAGAGTCGTTGCAGCTGATACATATCTTTAAAAGCAACAAACCCTACTACAAATACGTGAGAATGGAAACCAACCCCACCATCTTTTAGAAAAAAACACCCATTTTTCCCTTTATTCCTCCCAAACCCTAAGCAGACCCTGCAAAATCCCCAGTTTTTCCCCTTTATTCCCCCAAATCCTAAGCGGACCCCAAAACCAAAGTGCTTCTGGTTAGAAAAGAACAGAATATTTTCAGCTGGAGGTGACCGACAGCGTTCGTCTCACCACAGCCCCCCAAACTGGCAACAGCCACTCCACGCAGAGTGAACGTGGGTCACGTTCAGCGAGACCTCCTCTGCGCTCCCAAAAATAAAATAATTCTATGTCAGAAGGCTTTCAAAGGGTAATGGAAACCGTAGCGAAGAAGATGAGAGAGCGGGAGGGAGAACAAAGTAAAATTGAAAGTAAAATGAAGGAAATGCACTGAAATGAAGGTTCTAACTTGAGAAAGCGGATGAAGGAAATGGGTCATTACAGAAAAAAAATAATAGAGGGGATTGGAGGGATAGAGGATGAGTGAAAAAATCTGGATAAAAGGAGCGAGGGGATACAGCAAAAATAAGAGATTTGTAACTGTGGGTGGCCGGGGGTGGCAGCCCGGCTGTGACGGGCAGCGTGGCTGTTCCCATCGTCCCAGCTGGGGGCCCCTTCCTGGTGTTTCTGCCCCAAAATGAGAGGGGTGGCCCCTAGGGCTTCGCTTCTTTTTTTTTCCCCTGAATTTTTAACAATTCTTTTAAAAGAAGAGGTGTATGTTTGTGGGGCCACTCTGTGCACACATTGTATGTGTTATATATAACACTTCATAACTGTGTACGGCGATGAATTATACACACAAATTTATATCCTTATATATTACTGATACAGGAGTCTCTGTGGGTTACGAACACACCGTATGTGTATAGAATGAGTTATGTAAAGGGGTTTGTATGTTTTTATAGAATGAGTTTTGTACATCAGTTTATAGATACATTATTGTATCGCACTAATCGTTATATACAACTATAACGCGAGGTCCCCCCACTCACACCCAGCCTAAGGAGGTCACTGCACTTCGGTGTTGGGTTTGCGTGGCGAGGGTTTGGTAGCGGGGGGGCTGCGGGGGTGGCAGCTTCTGCGAGAAGCTGCCAGAAGGTTCCCCCATGTCCCACAGAGCCAACCCCAGCCGGCTCCGAGACGGACCCACCACTGGCCAAGGACAAGGCCATCAGCGATGGTGGCAGCGCCTCGGGGTAACGGAGTTAAGGAGGAAAAAGAACCAACCCACCAGGAGAAATTGCAGCTGGGGAGAGGAGGGAGATGACATAAGGAAAAAATTCTAGTGGAAGGTGTCCCTGCCCATGGCAGGGGGTTGGAACTAGATGGGCTTTGAGGTCCCTTCAATCCCAAACCAGTCTGGGATTCCATGGTTCTGTGATAAGATGTGAGAGGAACAGTGCCGCAGGCACCCAGGGCAGTGCAGAAGGAGGGGCAGGAGATGCTCCAGGCGCCAGAGCAGAGATTCCCCTGCGGCCCGTGGGGCAGCCCATGGGGAGGCAGGCTGTCCCCCTGCAGCCCAGGGAGGGGTGATGGGGAGCAGAGGTTCCCCTGCAGCCCATGCAGGACCCCACGCCGCAGCAGGGGCAGACCCCTGAAGGAGGCCGGGACCCCGTGGGCAGCCCGCGCTGGAGCAGGCTCCTGGCAGGACCTGTGGCCCCGTGGGGAGAGGAGCCCCCGGCGCAGCAGGGTTGCTGCAGGACTGGTGACCCCGTGGGGGACCCCCGCTGGAGCAGGCTGCTCCTGAAGGGCTGCACCCCATGGAAGGGGCAGAGCAGCTTCGGGGGGCACCTGGCCTCCAGCCAGGGCCAACCCACCCCAACTTCCCAAACTAAACGTAGCTGGTGCAATCAGAAGCTCCTCACAGGGACATTCACTGCACCCTCATTTACATGAAGGCAGGAAGGTGCCACCTTCCGAGATTCATCACCTGGTGGGGTTTTGAACCTCTT
This sequence comes from Psophia crepitans, assembly GCA_013399095.1. Taxonomy (NCBI): domain Eukaryota; kingdom Metazoa; phylum Chordata; class Aves; order Gruiformes; family Psophiidae; genus Psophia; species Psophia crepitans. The sequence continues at coordinate 125,366 of VWZZ01007694.1, read as the reverse complement.
AGGAAAAATTAGCTTCATTATTAATTGCAAATCCCTCGCTCCCGTGGGCGGCCACGTATGAGGCATTTACTCTGCGGCGCCGCGGCGTCACTAGTTACGCTGCATTTAGGGGTATTGATTACAGCGTAGAAGTGTTTGATTTGTGACATAATTACACACTGTAATTTTAGGTTTTGCCTGAATAACCTATTTAATTAGGACACGAGCTTCTAGTCTTTCAGGCTGTACCGACCAGCGATGTCATTGATTATCGCCTTGCCGGTGGAGCAGCCCTGAAGTTACTGCGTAAGGACACACAACTGCGATTAACCCAGCCTTGGCTGAAGGCGGGGGCCGGGGGCCGAGCGCCTTTTGGCAAAAAGTAAGCAGCAATTTAACAATTACCGGGCGCTGCTGAAAATAGCCCTGCAGTAGGGTGGGCTTGGTGCTGCCGCGCACGTCAGCGCGGGCAAGGCTTGCCGGCCGGGGACCCCTACGGTCGCCACGGGGTCTTTCTTGGTTACGGAAGAGGGTTGCTTAACGGATCTGTGTGCCCAAGTGATGCAACGGGTTGTGCTCGGTCGGGGTTCTGTAAGTTCTCCGGACTATTTTTAGTGCCCCCGGCAGCTGGGGAGGGAAGGAGGCTCAGTGGCACTGGGGGAAGGGCGAGGGCTTTGGAGCAGATGAAGGTTCACCAGCAGCATAACGGTGGTGTGGAACGCCCAACTGATGTGCAACAAGTCCTGCGGCCCCTTCTTCTTCTCATTGGCGCCGCGCCGGTGAGGCCGGTGAAGCCCCGTGCTCATGCAGGTGTCCTCTGCTCACGTGGCGCCAACGTTCTCTTGCTTGTTTGAAAGTTTCCAGAAAGCTGAGTTTACATTTTGCTCTGGGTTTGGCTTTTTTTTTTCTTTTCTTTTTGCTTATCAAGTGCATTTCTGACAACTTGTTCATGCTGGAGAAAACTGAGAACTGCAGATGGGAGAAACTTTGCTGTCACACAGACACTCCCCACCTCCTCTTCCTCCAGGTTGCGATGACCTTAGAGGGCATTCCTCGCCTCGGAGATGAGTGGGGATAGAACTAAACCTCTGCTAAGAGCTGACCGGTGTTCGTTTGCGCTGATTCTGGATTAATTGCTGCAGAAATGATTGAGCAATGTTAGCGTCCTCCATGCTCCTCCATTCCTAGGTTGAGAGAAATGCCTCCTATGATGTCCTCCTACAACAGCAGCAAGAAAGGCCGCTGGCCTGGGGTTAGCCATGGGGCTTACAGCTTGCCCCACACCAACCCTTGGATCTTCCTAAGCTGGTGTTACCCATCTGTTACATTTTCAGGGTCTGAAAGTGGCCGGGCTGGAAACCTGTTGGTCAGACATCCCACCCCAGGGAGAAGCCTGATGGGCAGAGGGCTGCTGGCACCCGCAGCTCACTGTTGATCTGCCGTGCTGGTTGTTGTGCTACAACAGCAAAACTATATGTTTTCATCATTATTTAGCAGTATCTTTGTTAAAATTGTGGCAGGATGTGCTGCACGGGGAGTCTCGCTCCTGTGGTCACGGTTGTGACAGATGCACTGACCAAGAACAGGCTCGGGTGTGTTTTTAAGCAGCAGCCCCGTGGCTGAGGCCCAGCTTGCTCAAGCAGAACAACTCCAGAGCTATGCTGGTAATTCGGAAAATATCCAAAGGCCACAAAATTTGCATAGAAGCATGCAGACTCTTACATAAGCGGAGGATATAAGTATACACAGGTATGTTTGCTTGAACTTGTACCTTCCTTCTTAGAAGGAGCGTTGCTGCGTGTTTAATTCCCAGGTAATTAATGCCATTCCTGAGGAATTAGTCCTCTCGCCCTCCCTCGCCCACGTGTCCCCTCTGAATGGAACGCAACGGTCTCTTTTCACCGCCTCTTCCTCCTGTGCACCCTTCTGCATCTCATGGAGATCCTGACCCTACCCAGGACTCTGCCCCAACTCTTCTTTTTGGGACTTGGCCTGGGTTCAGGAGGCTGCCTGTGGTGGCCTGCTTGGAGCAGAGGGTCATAGCACGTGTCCCGCAAGGTTATAGCAGTCCACATCTCAGCAGCCGTGTGAAATACCCAGAACGTGCTGTCTTTCCAACTGGGCATTAATCAGGAAGATGGGAGTCCTGTCTCTTAAGGTGCACACCTACAGTTAGGCTAGTGGGCCCTGCTNAAAGGAGAATTTCAGTTGGAAGGGACCTTCAGTGATCGTCTAGTCCAAATGTGACTAGAGGTGGGCGGTTTAATGTTTAAACACTGGCCTGTTTCAGATGCCCACCTGTACGAGCCAGTGGACATCTTTCAGCCATTTCCTGGAGAGGCTTGTTCCTCTCCAGGGCTGGTGTGGGGAACGTGGGGCGAAGAGGTGCTGTGGAGAGGCGTCAGTTGAGTGAAGATGAGCCCCAAGCAGGGTGCCTGCAGGGGCTTCTCAAGGGTTGTGCAGTGGGTTGTGCAGGGTTCTTGTGGCGGTTGCCACCTCGCTGCAGCCCTACACCTGCCAAACATCTGATGTTCTCAGTAGGTTGCAAGCTGAAGCTGTGAGCAGACTGTCTGACAAGCACGGTTGGTTACCTTCCGAATGCTCGGTAGTCTTCGCAGTGGAGTTACAATGTAAGTGACTAACTCTGATTTCTCTTTTTTTTTGGAAGAAGAAATTTGGATGCCAAATTTCTACCCCTGGTGTAATTGCCCTTTGATTACTAAATATGGAAACCACCGTATCCACCTTTCTCATCCATCTCATTTATATCTAGGCTGCCCTAACAGTGCACAGGTGAAGAAGGAGAGAGCTTCAGTTCTTGATCTGAGTGACATTTCTTGCAGACAAAAAGATACTGCCTTGCTTGTGAACTGAAGTACTCATTTGGAAGTGCTCTGCAGAAAAAAAATGGGATACAATCAGTGTTTAAGATTGTTTTCCATAAACTGAGTTGATTGCAGAGGCTGGATGACAATTTTGCTGTAGTCACTGTGAATTTGGGGTACCACGTTACCACCTTTTGATGCTGCACGTACAGTTCTCTTCCTCCTGGAGCCCAGACCCTGGAGACCCTGGGATCGACTTTAACCTCTGTAAACTCAGGTCGAACTCCTGCTCAGGCTGTCCGTAGCCCCAGGGTTTGCTGGGGCACCTGATGCAGTAAGATCGATTGCAGACAGACCTGCAGAAGGACTCCACGGAAATCCCTGAAAAAGTTTTGCTTTGCAGATCTCTGCTGGAGCAGAAGCTGCTTTTAAATAATGACATAATTCTCCTAATTACAGGGCAAAAAGTCAAGGGTCGAGACAGCGAAACCTCCATTTCTTGGTATTATTCATTAGCTTTTAATCTTCCTTCCTCTCTGAGCTCGGTCTCTTCCTCTCGGTGTTGCAGTGAGATAGCATCTGTCGCTAACCAGCCGTGGGTTTCTCTGCGCCTGCACTCTGCCCCACTCACCCACCCCACTCACGAATCCCTTTTGCCCTCGGTAAACGCCGTCCAGGGACGCTTTGTCATCCCCCGGCATCCTGACACCCGACAAACGAATTTAGCAGCCTGCTCATTGTGTGTTAAGAAGGCACTGCAGCTTCTTCTCCAGCTCTGGCTCGGCAAACCCAAGGCTGCACGGTGATTTTACAGCCCCAAATTTAGAGATCCTGCTTTTTGCCGTGCAGAGCCCGCTGCTGGCTCCAGCGCTTCATCCCTGTGCTGGGAAAGAAGTCGGGAAGGGAAGGAGTTGAGATGGGAAGGTCTCCCCTTGCCTCCTGCTCCAGCGCTCCCTGCACAGCTCTGATACGGTCCTTGGGGAATACTGAAAACATTTGAAGAATTAGAAGGGAATGGAGCGTGTCTTTTCCCTTAAACGGGTGCGCTTTGGGCAAAAGTAGCTTGTTTGAAGTAGCGGGTTCTGCTCGTAACCACTCTCCGTGCGTGGACACGTGCAGTGTTGACGGTGGTGCATAGTGCTGGCCAGTGACACCGGGGTCGTGCGCTCTTTGCCCAATACAGGCTCGTGGTAAAACACTGTTTTTCCTTCTTTCTTGGAATGGAAAAGCTCGTTCAAAGCCAAACCCAACTTCTGATCCGGCGGCTTTCATGGCCATGCCCTGCTTTGGGCTTGCCCACCAAGAGCTGCAGGAAGGTGACGCTGGAGAAGTGCCTTGGTGGCCGCTGCGCTGCCGAGCCCGAGCAGTCTCCTCCCTGCTCCTGGGACGCGCCCAAGGTGTGTGGTGACATCACGATATGTCATCACAACATCATCATGCAGCTCTCAAGCCTCCCCAGCAGCGATGTGTACACAGGTGAGGACACGGTGGCTCACCGGTGGCTTCTGGTGGCTGGTGCACCTTGCCGGGGCCATACACCGGCATCGGGGGGCTGAGCCCATGGGTCTGCGCCGCACCCCGAAGCTCTCTCCTTATTTCCTCGAAACATGGG
>VWZZ01007694.1:89651-101833 GCA_013399095.1 Psophia crepitans | reverse complement strand
CAGGGGGCAGGAGCCATGGGGGGGTGGGCTGGTGGTTGGACCCGATGATCCCAGAGGGCTTTTCCAGCCTTACGGGTTCTGTGGTTCCATGATATTTGTCTGCGTTGCAAAGCCAGCGCCCGTCCGTCTGCTGGGGCAGCCCCTGAAGCAGTTCCCTCAGGCTGTTTCGTAGGGGCTGGTGTTTGTGGGACCTTTCCTGGAGGGCAACAGGATTTGTGCTTGGGTTCCTCCTCCTTGTTACTTTCTAAGACCCAGAAAGTATCTTTGAAAAACGCTACCTTGCACTGCGCTGGGACAAGTTGTGGTCTTGAAGGGTGATTTGCAAACGGGGGGGTACCCAAAGTCACGTCGTGACTTCAGAGTGTGGGCAGAAAGGATGGACAAGGAGGGTGAGGGCCATCAGGCAGGCGTAGGGTCTAGGGGTGTTGCGTTCCTGCTCTTCAAGTCCTTCTGAGCCAGGCTGCCTGCTCTCCACCCTGTTAAATCTTCTGTGGAGCACTTGGGGGGGGAAGAGGGCTCTGACTGCGGTGGAGGGGATGGAGGCTGGAAGCTGGAGAGAAACAGGATTCTATTCTAGGGCAGTGCTGGACAAGCCGAGGTGCCGTCCTGCTTGGCAGCAGTGTTAAAGAGGAAAGCAGTGGGTGATGGTTAAAATGCCGGATGGCTTCCCAAAAAACAAAGAGCCCGGCGGTTTGTGGGCACAGCACACTGAGGTGTAAAACAGGGGTACCCCCTGCAAAGCTGCTGAAGTTAATTGTGTCTTTCTTCCCCCCACCCCCACCCCTGCACTGCATTCCCTACTGCCTTATTTACCTCTCAATTATATCCCATCTAACTGGCTCTGGAAATACCTCAGGGCAGGGATCCTCGTGTTCTGGAGGCGCCTGCTGCAGCCGTGGGTGATGGGAATAAGGGATTAATAACGATGCAACAAGCGACGGCTTTGCCTCCGTGGCGCCCTGCTGCTGCTGGGCGGTTGGGGCTTGTTCCTCTTTTCCTCCGTGTGGTTTGTCTGAAGCACCAGCTGAGGAGAGAGGGACGGGTTTTGATCTTTGAGGGCCCTTCCAACCCAAACCCTTCTGTGATCCTGTGAAATCCAAGCCCTGCACCAACGAAGGTAACTGGAGATGGGGAAGGGGAAATAATGTGCGTTTCTGAGGTGGCGTTCCCTGCAGTTTGCCCAGATCCTCTCTAAGAGGGGTCTCTCCAACCTTGCGTTTCACCCCTCCTCGTTCTGCTCATCCCCTTCGTGCCTTCTCCTCCTGCTTCACCCTGGCACCTCGTTGTTGTGTGTTGGTATAGCTGTGACCTCTGCGACTCAGAGGCAGAGGAGAAAGAATCTCAAGGAGGACTCTGAAGAGCCAGGTAAGCCTCCGCCACCAGCCAGAGGATGGTGCCACCACAGCCTGACAGCCCCGTGAGGTGGTACTCACAAGGATGTGAAAGTCCTGGTCCGTCCCGCTCTGGTTTAGACCACAGAGTTTAATTTCTGAGCCTCACCTGAATATTAGTTGGTGTCTCAGAGGCACGTCCTGACTTGCTGCGTGGCCTCAAATTTACCATCTCACAGCCCCGGGGCGCTTTTGCTGTACGATGTGTGTTCGTTTAGGAATGCTTCCAGGCAGTGGCCGCTGCATCCTCCCCGTAGAGCCTCGTGGAACGGGTCCCTAGTCATGCTCAAGACCTCTAGGTATTGCTGTAATGCAAATACTAAGGAAACCAACCCATCTCCTAAATGATTCCCTGTCATCTGTTGCTTTCTGGAACCTCCCCCCTTCTTTTGTACTCTGCCTACTCCTGGATGCCTGAGTATTTGTGACAAGCAGGAGCGAGAAGCTGCTCCTCCGAGCCTTGCTCGGGCATCAGCGGCAGCTCCCGGCTCCCCCCGCTCCAGAGCAGCAGGAGGTGAATGCAGCTCGAGTCCAACGGTGGTGGAACCATAGTCTTTGGATTCAGTGTTGGCTGCGGTAACTCGCGCTGCGATGCTGGCAGAGAAGGAGGAGGCGACCGGGGAACTGGTCCTGCCCCCCAGCTGGGATGGGGTGGGGGGGTGCAGGCTGGGACGCTGTGGAGGTGTTTTGGGGCTTCTGCTGTAACACCAGTGGGCGGTGCCAGTGGTGATGAGGTGGTTGATTCCTGCAGCAAACTTCCTGCGGCTGCTTTAATGAAAATAAAAATACACCTTTTGTTACCTATTTTACTCTTCCCAAAGACAAAGTCTTCTCTAATTAGCGTAACTAATTCCTGTACCTTTTCTGCCAGCCTCCTTGAGAAGCTCCTTGGCAATCTTGCTCTTCCATGGTCAGGACTCATCAACCCAGGTCATCTCAGTTTGAAAATCCCCTCCCTTTGCGTCCAGTGTACAGATCCCGTAGGGATCCCCCAGCTGGTGGGATCTCATCTGCAATCCAGACCTGTTGAGTTCAATCAGCTTCTCCTTTTCTCTGGGCTTTGGTCTAACTACACCCACTTTGTTGTTTTAATCTTTTTCTTCTAAATCCCTTTAATCGCTTTGTCATTCACGCTGCTCTTTTAGGACCAATTGTGGCTCTTTGCCTGCTGAGAAGGTGATCTCAGCTGTGCATAATCCTCTGTTTGATTAGCTAATTATGCATAGATAGGTACCAACGCGCCGTCTAAAACCCCGAACCCTTCATTCTCCGTGCTCTGCTCACCGTGTCCAAATATCCATGGGTGCTGCTACGTCATTGCTGCATTTTGTGTAAGTTTGCATCCAGTATGTTGCTCATATTATCTGAGTACTGTTAAGTATTTGACCGCCCCCATAACACCGCTCCAACCCGGTGAATGGCAGCAGGAGCCACTTCTCGGTGCCGCTGGGGTTATTTCCCCCTGTGGTTGTTGATTAAAGCTGTGTTTGACTGAGTTTCATTCTGGTTTCTCCCATATTTTCTAACTCGCTGGGATGCTTCGTAATCTGGTTTTGGTCTCAGTGATGGTTACATCTCTTCCAAATCTGGTATTGTATGCAAATTTCAATTGCTCTCTGATCCTTAATTAAGTTATTAAATAGGGAGAGGCTGGCAGGTATCCTGTGAGCACCATCAGCTACCTCTCCTACATACCGCTGAGCAATTTCACAGGTCCCTTGGTGGTGCTCTGCAAACCTTCTCTGGCAGGTGGAAGAAGAGCTTCTGTTGGGAATGCTGTCATTGTATCTCAGTTATCGTCTGCTCAAGAGAGATCTGGCGTGATATGTTGCTTATTTTTTATCCTATGGGATATATTCTAGAGACTGGAGGTTTTCCTTCATCCTTGTGAGAAGGATGGTGACCCCATCCCACTTCCTACAAGCAGGTGAGAAGGTGGTCTCTGCCCTGGCTCAAGCACCAGCTGGGATTCAGAAACTCATTGGGATCCTCTGGTCACAACTGGTCCTGTGTGGCTCTGAACTTGGTGCAGATGAAAGGCAGCCGTGTGGTTCTGTCATGTGTTACCTGAACTTGGGCAGAGGGTAATCACAGAGCTGGTGGCATCTTGAGGACGTTTCTCTAACACCAATAATCCAATTATTCAGGAGCTGCTCGGCGTTGCTCTGCAGTGGGTTTCTAAGGGTTTGCCTCCCTTTGGAAGAGGCTGTCAATGCGTTATTTTTTAAACTGCATCTTTCTTTCTGTGTGATTTTATTTTTTAATATCTCGCTCTCCGGCCCTTCTAAAGACTTGATTTTGGCAGAAGAGACCCAATTCAGTGGGGTTTTTTCATTCTATCTCACTAATGGCTTTCCTGCTCTGTTTAAAAAGCCGCAGCACAGCACTCAGCTCGCCTGGCTGCTGCGGTTGGTTGCGCGAGGGTCGGACATTCATTGTGAAGGTGACGCGCTCGCTTACTTTGATGGATTGTTCCCTTTGGTCAGGGGTAAATTAATGGTCGGCCCCAATGTCCTGGTGAGCAAAACCTTCTGCTTGTGGCACCACATCCCCGTGAGCGTTGGTAGGACCTTTTGAAACAGCAAAATACCGGTTTGCGTCTTCTCAAGTCTTTGAAATGCGCAGGGTAAAAAATGCCTTTTGGAACGGCAACGAGTAAATTGTTTAAGTAGTTGGGTTGTGCTGGTTGGAGAGGATTTGGGTTATGACCTGGAGCTGGGCTGAAAACCCAAGCTCTGGGCCCATAGGCAGCACAGTGGTCACCAAAGCACGGCGGGGATGGATGTTTTGCACTTACGGTGTGCCTGTGCGGCGTCCCACGGCGGGGGGGACATGGGACGGCTGTAAGCACAAGGAACTATTTTTAATAGGAGAAGCAGCATCGTTTGGGTTCCCAAGTTGCAGCGCATGGAAATGCCTTCATGGTCAGTTGGAGCTGCTGAGGAATTTGGAAGTAAGATCAAGTGTCATGTATCTAATAACATGCAGAAATGATCAGATCCACCTAATGAATCACAGAATCGCAGGATGGTTTGGGGTGGAGGAGGCCGTTAAAGCTCATCTAGTCCATGCCATTGGCAGGGACATCTTCAACTAGACCAGGTTACTCGGAGCCCTGTCCAACCTGACCTTAAGTGTTTCCAGGGATTGGGCATCCACCATCTTTCTGGTGTGCCAGCGTTTCACTACCCTCAGCTTAAAAAATGTCTGCATCTAGTCCAAATCTCCCCTCTTTTAGTTTAGAACCATCGCCCCTTGTCCTGCCGCTACCGTGGCTGAGGTCTGTGTATTTGAAATGGTTCCCTGAGTGTAATGCAGTAATTCCCCCTGCAGAGCAGCATGCCGCAGCCCCGTGCAGCATCTCAAAAGCTTTTCACTGCAAGGCAGAGGTCCCACAACCCCACCGGGGGTCAGGCTGGATGAGGCAGAGCTGCTCTCCTGCTGCCTGGCAGGGTTGCTGCCTGGCTGCCCTAACCCTTGGTGCAATGCATCTCGCTTCGGGTTTTTCCAAGAGCAAGCACGGGCTTCCCGTAGCTGCTCAGGAGGTGCCAGCTGTGACTGTCCCCCAGGGGGAACCTTCGCTGCCACTGCGGCACGGGTGGCGGTTGTAGCCCCAGGTTTGCACGCGTCCTCCACTCCTGCTTGTATCTCTGGGCTGACATCTACCCTCTAGTGCGCTGTTGGGTTGTATTGCTGTTAGCTGGTGGGGACCAAAAACCTTGGGGGGGGAAAGAAATCTGCTCCATTGGCCACCAAAATGTTAGTGGGCTGCAGTGAGTGTCTAAGTTCTGCAGTAATTGCATCATGGATGGGTCTCCATGGGGAAGAACATGGATGTGTGGGTGGGGTCACCGTTGTCCCTGCTCACTGTTGATGAGGGGGGTGAATGGTGGCAGGTTCAGTGGTGGCTGCTCTGACGAAGCTCCTGCTCACCATGGTGTTAGGGGGTCATGTTTGCTGTGGGATGGAGAGGTTGGGAGGGAGTGCCATCAGAGCCTCCTGCCCTCACCCAGACGCTTTGTGTGGTACGTTAATGATTGCCCTTAGCCAATGCCAGCTCTAGATACTACTCCAAAAAATTCCCCTCAGCATGATCCACCACCAAGTTTTGCTCAAGCTGTAACTGGAGAAGGGAAGTAAAGTTAAACACGTCCCCTTGTGGCATCCCAGTGGGAGTGATGTCCTGCTTCCAGTGCTCCGAAGGAATCCTCCGGGTTGGAGGGTACAGAGTTGACACCTCTGTCCCTGGTCTACACCCAGTCCAGGGGCTTGTGGATCTCCACATCTTCTCTGGTCCCCTCTGTCCCACTGCCAGGGATGGGGCAGCCACTTCTTCCATGGCAGCCAGCCAGCAGCTTGCATCTTCAGAAGTGGAGCCATCAGTCAGGAATTTACCATCAAGACTAATAAAGCTGATACATTTATTCACAGGGAAGCCACAGCAATCTTTTCCAATGAGCTCTGTAATGCAGTGCTTTGTTTTGGTAAGTGGAAAATTCTCTCCAGCAGATCAACCGTCATTTTGGAAACATCGCTGGAAAGGCTTTCCTCTGGCTCTTGCTTTTCATGAGAGCTCGGAGATGTTGGAGTTCCTGCAGCCAGGGTGCTATTGTGCCCGTGCACAAGCCTGAAGGGTCTCCTGGGGTTTTTCAGCCTCCTGTTGGACCTGCCTCTGCAGTTTGACCTTGTCCCTTTGTGAGATGACAGTAGGCGGCACCAGAAGACCGTAGATTGTCTTCAGGCTTGTCCGGTTGAAGAGGGTGTTGCAACTTCTCCTTGGGAAGATTCCTGCTGCTTCTTGGTGTGACTCATGTTCTTGGTGTTCTTGATTTGGCTCTTCCTCACTCTAGCAAGAGCTCAGTAGGGTCATGCAGAGGTGACAGCAGCAAAAACTTCTCTGGACCATCATCCTCTGAGTTGTGCTGTTGGTGGAAAATGATGACGCCCCATCATTGGAAGTGTTCAAGGTCAGGTTGGATGGGGCTTTAGGCAGCCTGATCTAGTGAAAGACAACCTTGCCCACGGCAGAGGATTGGACTAGATGATCTTCAAATCGAATACATTCTATGATTGTATGAAAAATTCACATCCCACTAAGATAAATGGTTGTCAGCTCTTCTCAGGATTATATCTCACTTTGGCTCATTTGACCTTGATGCCTTGCCTTTTCCTTTCCCAGTGAAGACTATTCTTGAAGGTTTCTCCTGTCATCTCTCCTCCTCCACCCACTTAAGTCTTTTTACATATTCACAGCTCCCACAGGTGATCCTCAACATTTTGGCTTTCCTCTCTCAGATCACTTGAAGCTGGAGTGCTCAAGAGCATAAAATAAATCTGCACAGCAGTGTGAGCACCAGAAGTCATAGAATCACAGAATCATTAAGGTTGGAAGAGACCTCCAGGATCATCCAGTCCAACCATCCCACCACCACCTATTCCCCACTAACCCATATCCCTAAGTACCACATCCAACCTGTCCTTAAACGCCCCCAGGGACGGGGACTCGCCCACCTCCCTGGGCAACTGGTTCCAATGTCTGACCACTCTTTCTGAGAAGAAGTTTCTCCTAAATTAAGTCCTACGGAGGGCTTAGGAGAAGCTTAGTGGAAGCCAGAGGTCTCAGATGGTGGTGGGAGAAGCAGAGGGCCATCTGTCCTGCCACTTGCAGTATCTTTTGTTGGCTAGTGCCAGAAGTACCTGCAGATACTGCCGGTGGTGGGAACATGCAGGAGAAAACAGAAGTAGTCTGAAGTGTTTGACTAAAAGCAGGATAGATATCAGTAACCAAAATGAAGCAAGAAAGAGCAAAAGAAAAAGGGGAAGAAGAAAAACTGGCCAGAACTTCTGCTGGTGCAGTAGCCCGCTTTCAGATGTCTTCAAAGCGTGGTTACAAGGTTAGTCGTTAGATCTGAGGTCTCAGCCCTCCCTCCAGTTCACCTTCTTGGCATTCTGGTCTTGTCAGTGGACGTATTTTATATCGAGTCAGTGTATGGTGTCTTCATTGCTGTCTGATCCACCAGAACGCTTGAGTTTTCCCAAGTTCTTCACTCAAGCATGAAGGTATGGTTTAATCCAAGAGCGTCCCCACGCTGGGATCCCTCCCCTGTTGGGAAATGTTGGTGGGTTTTGCTGGGCTTACGACTGAAGTTGACCCGAGATAAAGACAGGCGCGATGGGCATCGATTGCTGGATTTTAAGGAGGAATTTTAATTTGCCCAACTGCAGCATCAGTGATAATTAAATAGACTTTGCTCTCCAAAGGCGTGGAGTTGTGTGGCTGCTTGGGAGCCGGCAGGGCTGCCCGTTCACACCGTGCCTGCCCCAAAAGGTGTGGTCAGATGCACGTCTGGAAGATGGGGTTGCTAGATGGCCGTCACGGGAATTCCCGTGGCTCTTGCCGGGCTGCTGGCGTACTTCTCCTGCAGCTGCAGGCCAGTGCCCCGGGTTTGTTCTTCAGTCCAGGCATCTGAGGTATCCAAGATATTATGCAAGTACCGAAACACGTAGTAACAAAATCGGGGAGGGTGTACGTATAGATAAATAAATCCTGAAAATACGGGATAGAGGGGACCTGTAGCGCCGCGTCCCCCGTGCCGCAGGTCCATCACCAGCGCCGCGTGGTCACAGCAGGCTGACGCAGAGAGCCACGCCGCTCCTCAACGCGTTTTCCCCCACCCCATCCTGCCCCCTCCTGCTGGGCGAAGGCGCTGGGGGCGGCTTTGCCGAGGGAAGCCGTGGCGTTGCCGGCGGCCGAGTGCCGTCCCCGCTGACGGGGTTCCCGGGCCGTGGTTCGACGCAGGGTGTGCCGGTGCCTTCGGTGGTTTTGGTGAAGCCGCATGTGCTTTTGCCGCAGTCGAATTTGTGCTACATGAGAACCTGATGTGTTCGTACGTTCTGCCAAATACTTTCTTCTCCCCACAGAGAAAATTGTGTAATTGCAACGTGTAATTCACGAGCGTAATATGAAACTAAGTGTGTAATGTACTGTGACGGCGAGGGAATTAGCCTTATTTTTCCCTTTCAGAAGCTGTATAAATTAACCCACTTTTCCTATCAGTTACTGGGAGAAAAGGTTGGGCTTGCAGTTCCGTTGTGTATCTTATCTCTGCTGTAAACATTGCCAAGTGATGCTTGCTGGCATCGGGACGCGAGGAAGGCTGCTCAAGGGTGGCACCGAAATTGCGTATCCGTTTCTGGGTTCACCTCAGTTTGTGTTTGCAACATCTTCCCATTAGTGCAGAGCAATTGCAAAAAAAAAAAAGAAGAATAAATATGTATTTGTGCATTGAAAGAGCCGGGTCCGTTCCGCTCGCAAGCTAGAGGAGGGCATCCTTTCCCAGAGACAGGACAGAGCTGTTGTAGCGTGCAGGGGGTGACCCCTGCGTGGGAGCGCACCGGCAGTCTTTGCTCCTGTGTGTTTTTAAGCAGAGCATTGCCATTTTCACCATCCACCGGCTAAATTTCCCTCCCTCTTGCTGGTATAGTGGCCCTAAAAGGAGGTGGGCAACAAGAAAAGTTATTATTTATTATTAAAATTATACAAACCAAACCTTGACTCACTTTTTCAGAGGGTTTCTTGCATCGCGGCTGTTTCTCTCCAGCGTGGTACGTTCATTTCTCTCACCTTGCTACCAGCATTGCTGCCTCCAAAGCTGTCAACCACGCACGACCTGTTTAATGTCTTTGTCGGTGACAGGGACAGTGGGATCGAGGGCACCCTCAGCAAGTTGCCGACGACACTGAGCTGTGTGGTGGGTCGACACGCTGGAGGGAAGGGATGGTGTCCTGAGGGACCTGGGCAGCGGGGAGAGGTGGGACCGTGCGAAGCGCATGGAGTTCAACCAGGCCAAGGGCAAGGTCCTGCACGGGGGTTGGGGCAATCCCAAGCCCAACCCCAGGCTGGGCGGGGAATGGCTGGAGAGCAGCCCTGAGGAGAAGGGCTGGGGGTGCTGGGGGGCGAGAGGCTCCCCATGAGCCGGCAGCGTGCGCTGGCAGCCCAGAAAGCCCCCCGTGTCCTGGGCTGCATCCCCAGCAGCGGGACCAGCAGGGCCAGGGAGGGGATTCTGCCCCTCTGCCCCGCTCTGCTGAGACCCCCCTGCAGTGCTGCCTCCAGCTCGGGGGGCCCCAGCACAAGGAGCCCATGGAGCTGCTGGAGCGGTTTGGGATTCTATCATGCAACCTTGGGGTGATCTGGTGGGGCTGTCAGTCCCAAAATGAAAACTAGTGAAAGAAATCCAAGCAGGAGGATGCTTAAGCCCAGATCTTAAGGAGAAATTTAAACCTCACTTTGTCCACCACTGCAGAGACCAGTGCAGCCCGCCCATCACCTCGCAGATGGTTCTCGTTCAGCCCACACGTGTTTGGGTTTCCCCTCCCATGGCCAGCTCCGTGTCTGCTAACAGCAGTGTTTGAATTGCCTTTCTTCTGGTTTTTGGATATGCAGAAATATATGGATGCAAATGCTCGCGGAGTACGTGCTGACGTTCGTGAGCAGCCCTGTAATAAGGCAGTTGGCGTGCTTTGGGAAAACAGCTGCTGGAAGAAGAAATTTGAATTTCTATTGGGCTTTTAATGAGGATAGAAAACAAAGCAGGTTTAATACTTGGAGATCTTTACATGGGCTTATAATACCTGATCAGAGTAATTTTCAAGGGAAAATGATGCGTCGTCATCCCTTAAATGGAATTTTCCCATGGGTGGAGCAAGTGGTGGTGGTGGAGTAACTCGTGATATGGATTTATGACCCATCCAAATTGAAAACAGGTGATGGGTTCCCATGTTACCTGGCACCGAGGCATCTGTCTCCTAAATATCTTCCATTGACTTGTGCTGCTGACGTGAATTCAGGCCTGGTTTTGTCTGGGATCTTGGCAAGAGCGTTGAAATGGAGAGGGAATGAGCCCAGGCTGAGACCAAGTATGCACCTGTGTTGACCCAACTTTCGGAAAGGAGCCAGGCTCCTCATCAAGAGGAACCTCAGCAGCAAAATTTCATACCCTGCTTGCCCGTAGCTCAGTCTGCTGACCCCAAGGCTGCGACAAGGCTCAGGGTTTCCCCATTCTGAGCGCTTGAAGATGGAGCTGAGTTCAGTGAGGACACTGGGTGGTCACACCAAGGGTGTCCTGCCTGGGGACACGGGCAGTGCCATGGCAGCAGCACAGTCCTACCCCAGCTCCTACCAGCTGGTGGGGAGTGCAACCACAGCTCAGGCAGGGACAGCCTCAGGAGAAGGGGGTGAACAAGTACCAAAGCAACAGGCAGATGGGTTGTACCAGCAGTGCCATTCCGAGCAGGCAACACGAGCAGAAACTCGATAATCCTCAAATTCAACTGCTTGTTAGAAACCTTTCTTGATGCTGCCATTCCAAATGGCAACCCTTGGCAAGGCGCTTGTGCTGATTTCTGTTGGGTTTTAAGAAAATTAGGTGCTTTAATGTCATCCTACGTAGCTACGGTCACTTCTGATCTCTTGAGTCAGGAGTTACCTTCTGAGCAGCCATCTTCTGGGGAGGGCTCAGAAGAACCTAAGGACAGGGCGGTTTAGCAGGAAGATCTTGAGCTGATGCTCAAAGTTACTAGTAATTTAGCAGCAGCGTTTCAGTGCTCCAGAAATTCTTGTGGGGAGATAAGATGCAAGGCGGCACCTTGTGAAGGCTTTGCTGGAGCTGGTGGGCTCTGTTCCCCTCACGCTCAGGCAGCAGCACTGAGGATGGCAGCGCAGGCAGGTCCTCCTTTTTCATTTTCCTGGACTTTTGGTAATGTAGCAGAAGGAAAAGTTTAGTTTTCTTATTTTCATCTTTCCCCCACTATCAGTTGTGATCTGGTGCTCGTTCATTCTTCTGAACAGCCCCGGAGCAGCTCGGAAGGTGAATCCCAGACAGTTGGGACAGGCAGAAGCTGTGGGTCATCATCTATTCCTGAAACCCTCCGTGGTGCAGCGTGATTCTTCCTGAGCTTCTCTGCTTTATTTTTGGGAAGGGTTTCCTTGGCTTCCTATTTTCTAGCAGTCTTCACTGTACTTGGCCACGTGAGGGGATTCGTGGTGGGAGCACGGGGATGCTGGGATGGAAGTGGGATGCTGAGGGGTTGGAAAATCAGGTGCTGTGACAATCCCTGCCCCTCCGAGCGCACCAACTAATTAAGACAGACAACAGATGGCTACAACAAACAGATGTGGGTGAGCACCAGGTAACAAGGAGATGATTGCAATTAGTGTAATAAGCAGCACATCAGTTATCTCCTGTCTGTTGTGTTTTAGCTGAGGTGAGTGTTAAAGAGAGCTTGGGAAAAGAAGAGTGCAGTGTGGGTTCTCAGAGGTCTCCTTACGCATGAATCACAGAATCATCGAATCCCAGACTGGTTTGGGTGGGCAGGGAGCTCCCAGCCCACCTAGTGCCACCCCCTGCCATGGGCAGGGACACCCCCCACCAGCCCAGGCTGCCCAAAGCCCCATCCAACCTGGCCTTGGGCACTGCCAGGGAGCCAGGGGCAGCCACAGCTTCTCGGGGCACCCTGTGCCAGGGCCTCAGCACCCTCCCAGGGAAGGATTGCTGCCTCCCAGCTCAGCTCCAGCTCCCCTCCTGCAGCTTCAGGCCCTTGCCCTTGGCCTGGCCCCCCCTGCCCTGCAACCAGCCCCTCTCCAGCTTTCCTGCAGCCCCTGCAGGCACTGCCAGGGGCTCCAAGGGCTCCCCGCAGCCTTCTCTGCTCCAGGCTGGACAAGCCCAGCTCCCTCAGCCTGGCTCCAGAGCAGAGGGGCTCCAGCCCTCGCAGCATCTCCGGGGCCTCCTCTGG
>VWZZ01007694.1:56630-87897 GCA_013399095.1 Psophia crepitans | reverse complement strand
TGCCCAGGGAGGTGGGGGAGTCCCCGTCCCTGGGGGTGTTTAAGGACAGGTTGGGTGTGGTACCTGGGGACATGGGTTAGTGGGGAATAGGTGGGGGGGGACGGTTGGACTGGGTGATCCTGGAGGTCTCTGCCACCCTGAATGATTCTGTGATTCAGCTTTGCCCCCATCTCCCCGTTTGGTCCTGAAGAGCAGAATGCTTCCGGGAGGTTTGGTGCCTGGTCATGGCCTGCCGCAGGGTGATGCGTGGCCGGGGTGCTCGCTGCGTGCTGGGGCTTTGCACTCCCAGGGTGCCCTTCGGAAGGGGTCTCAGAGCAGTTTAATTAAATCAATTAATTCCCGGGGTTTGCCAGCAGGGACCTGCTGGTTCGGGAGTCAGGACTTTTCCCTCCTTGCCTGAAAAGGGACACAGTGGGTGTGGTGGTGGTGTCTGACCCAGCAAACAGCTTGGCAGGACTTAAATCCAACTGGCCTTTTCTTCCCTGCGTGCCCGAAGTCCCGAGCCTGTGCGTGTCCCTCCCAGCGGCAGCGCCAGTACCGCGCTTCCCGGGCTGCGTTCCCGGGCTGCGTTCCCGGGCTGCGGCCGCCGGCCCTGCCGCGGGAGGGTCTGCACCTGCAGAGCGGTCGCTTGCCCCCCTGCTTCCCTCGGCGACCTGGGGCGAGCCCCGGCCCGCTGCTGCAGCCCCCCGAAGGCTGGGAATAGCGAGGCAGAGACGTGAAATTCATCTTCAGAAACGGTTTTTAGCTGTCAGAACGTTAAATCTTGTAACGATAATCTCTTCCGGATCAGCCAAGTTTTGGGTCAGTGGCTTTTAACCCACATTCCATCCGTGATGTTCAAACTTCTTATTTCCCTCCTGGCACAGCAGGAGCAGGGTATAGAAATGACCAGCCCGGGGCCGCCCAGCCTGCCGGGGTCCTTTCTGCTCGGTGCCGGTGGCAATGGGGAGCTTCTCCTGAAGGGGTGTAGGCGTCTTCACGCGTCCTCCCCGTCCCCCACCCCGCAGCGCTGGCAGGTGGTGCCGGGAATGGAGACGGTGGGCTTTCGCTCCACCGCGTCCCCGAGCTGACAGCTTTATTAGCCTGCTGCCTCCACAGAGCCGCTGATAATTAAGATTTCTGCACGTCCTGCTTATCTCCTAGGAAGGAGAGCAAACACTGGCCCACCAGGCTGGTCAGGCACAGGGACATCGAGGTGTGCTGCTCCCTCCCTGAATTCGTCCTCCTGGAGGTGATGTGGGATCAGGCAGGGTGGGTCTCCCCGCTGCCTTCACCTCTGGTTTTCCACAATGAAAGTGAAACTTTATTCATCAGCTCCCTCCTCCTACAGCCATAACGAGCTCAGAGAATCAAGGTAGGGTTGCTGCAAGCCCGCCTGGTGACCTTGAGCATGTTCCATCCAGCCGTGGCTCGAGCATCGTTGTTGTTATCCTAACGATAGAATCCCAGAACCCCAGCCTGGTTTGGGTGGGAATGGAGCTCCCAGCCCCCCCAGTGCCACCCCCTGCCATGGGCAGGGACACCCCCCACCAGCCCAGGCTGCCCAAAGCGCCATCCAACCTGGCCTTGGGCACTGCCAGGGAGCCAGGGGCAGCCACAGCTTCTCGGGGCACCCTGTGCCAGGGCCTCAGCACCCTCCCAGGGAAGGATTGCTGCCTCCCAGCTCAGCTCCAGCTCCCCTCCTGCAGCTTCAGGCCCTTCCCCTTGGCCTGGCCCCCCCTGCCCTGCAACCAGCCCCTCTCCAGCTTTCCTGCAGGCACTGCAAGAAGCATCCCTTGATGTAGAGAGGGGATGTTCAGGCCGGGATGGGTTATGGGAACCAAGGCTAACCCAGTTGCTCGTGCTTCCTGGGTTGGGTGTCCTAGAATCAGAGGGTCCATCTGGCACCATCTCTGCCAGGCTCAGGCAGAAGACGCAGGACGTGCAGGCTCGGTGAGAGGCAGGAGGAAACGAAGCAGGGAAACTGGGGTGAGGTACCGAGGAAAGAGGGTTTCGGTGGAAGGCAGACTGCAGGCTGGAGCAGTGGCATATGGATACAGGGATTTCCCCCCCTGCCCCGCCAGGAAGTGTTGCACAAACCAGATGCGACCCTTGTTTTTGACAACTTCAACCACCAAAAGAATGATGTGTAATCAGGACTTTACATCCTTTTTTTTTTTGGGGGGGGGGGGATGAGGTCAGGAAAAGAAGTTCTTTTTCAAAAAACCCAGCCCCAGACTAACGCCGCGTGCAGCAAGCGAGCACGTGACTCACTCCTTCGCACCCACGGCCTCTTCTCTGTCCACAGCTTCAGCCTTTCTTCTGTAATCTGCAGAAATTTAAAAAAAACTTACAAAATTTAGGTTTGTTCTCACCCCGGCAATGAGAGGAGCAGCTGATGATGAACTTGTGAGGGGAACAATGCAGACGTGTCCTTGCGACACTCCGGGTATGCTCTTAATTACCTCTAATTGAGGCACAGATGGGTTGTATTTTGATGATAAATAGCTGTAATATGAGGGACTTTTCCACCATTGTCGTTTTCTTAAAAACAACCGACTGATTGTGTTTCGCTCTGTTAGATGTTCGTGTTATTTTGTGTTTTTTGGGGGGGTCAAATTCATCCCAAATGTGGGAAATACTTTTTAGAAACAGGCAGTTCTGTTGAACGAAGTATTTGGTGCCCAGCTCCGTGTTCCACGCTGTCAGTTCAAATCACTTGGGCCATTTGTGTCTGCCAGAGGTAGCGGTGGCTGTCGTTGGGAGCTGTTGGAAATCCGTTGGTGTCGTTAGGAGAGCAGAAGCATTGAGCTGCCATAACTCACGTTGTTTTTCTTTATTGGTATTTGTTGTTAGTGTGGAAATTTCATTTGTGTCATGATCCCCAAGGTTGTGTTGGAATAGTGATACTGGCTGGTGCTTCGTCCTCTGTGTCAAGACTCTTGTCTCTGCTAGGGTATTTGTTAGCATCCCAAAAAGCAGCAGGTAGATGCTCCAGTATGGCACATTGCAGGACCAGTGGAAGAGGAGAGAGTACAGGGTGGGAAATCTGAGGTGGTTTTACCTGCCTGACCACGGGCAGTTCAGTTCAGCTCTTGTGCTTATCCATTTCCCTGCCCCCCCCCTCGTTTTTTTTCTTCTGATTAGTCTCTTTGAGACCAATTAGTCTCCGGTGAGCAGATGCGGCGGTGCATTGGGATGCTGGTAACAAGAGGGGCCAGGAGCTGGTGCTGTACCCAGAGCTGTGGACTAAGAACCAGGGGAGCAGGAACAACGTGGATGTGGAGAATCACCTCTGAGAAGCTTCAAATCGTTGACCTCAGCAGTGGCTTGAGTTCCGCCGTCATTTAGCTGGAGCTGGGGAGCTGCAGTGTGTGTCACGGGCGCTTGCTTTGCTGCGAGATGTGGTGCACGTCGCAGCGTTGCTCGTTGACACGGCTGCTGCAGGACCCCAGACTTTTGCACCAGCTGCAAGACAAAGCGTGAAGCTGCTGGTTGCAGTGAAATATCCATAGTCGTTGGAAAAAACCCCAAACCAGACCACTCCCTGTCCTGCGTTTGCACCACGGCACTGAGTTTCTTCAGAGCAGCAGGTTCAGGGCATCTTTGGCGTGAGGCTTCATCCATGTGGATCTGGAGGAGGGTTAGAGGCCAGTGCTCTTGTGTGTTGATGCAGCGCTTAGGTCTTGCTCCTGCCGTGGTCAAACGTCTCCCAAGGAGCCCCTGTGGGCGAGCGGCACCGGCAGGGACAGCAGCAGCATTTTGTGCCATCCCTTAATAGATTATGGTGGTGGCTTGTGACGGCAGAGGAGCAATTGGTTTAGCAGAGGTCTGCGTCGGAGACCCCCCGCGTTAAGCCTGGAAGCCGCTTCCCCCACCCCTGGCTGAACTAATTAGCTTGTTTTCCTTACCTTCGCGCCACCCTTCCTCTGCCTCTGTTTGCTTTCCCAAGCCAGCAGAATATTAACGTTTTTACAAGAAGCCGATGTTTAGAAATCAGGTTTCCGGTGAAGCGGTGCGGAGAGCGGGCAGCAGCAGGCAGGGCTGCCTTTCACCGGCAGCCCAACCCTTGCCCTCGGCAGGGGACGTTGGCCCCTGCTCTTGCCCTGACCCAACGGGGCTTTCGAACCGAGTCATCCCCGTTATTTTTAGATTAAATGACATTTTTTGGCTTGTCAGCCCTGGCAAGTTTTGCCATAAAATAAACTACTTTTACAATGAAAAGAAACATTGAGTGTGTTACATCAAGGGCTTAACTCAAGCCAAGGATTTCAGTTAAGGATGCAATGCTGTCCTTAGTTCACCTCTCTAGGGCATATGGTCGCTCTTGCCAAGCCACAGTCCCGCAGTGGAGCATCCCAGTGGGACGGTCGACTTTACCTGCCGTATCCCTGCTCATTTTCCCTTTTAATTCAGTTGCTGATAGGCGAGATCAGGACCTGTAAGAGCAGCACCACTTACAGAGACGCAGTGAGAGCAAGTTAAACCTTCAAGAAGAAGCTTCAAACCCCGGGGAAGCTCGTCTGAAACCCCAGCGAGCCCTTCTCACCCAGAGCAGATGATGCAGCACTTTTAGTTTTCCTGTCTCTAAATTTTCCAAGAGTTTGCTTTTTTTCCCCTTCCTTATATTTGCCTTGGCATCGTTCCTTCTTGCAAACATGCCAAAGATGGGGGAATGAACTCAGGTCCATGGTCACGGCTAGCTTGCTGGCATCTGCTCAGGGTTTCTGATTTCGGTGGACAAGCTCTCGTGCCGGTGACATCAATGGCCTGCTCTAACATCGCTGAAATGATTTCAGGAACCGCGTTCGCCTTAGCACCGGTGATGCAAGCGTTAGCAGAAATGCCTGCGTGCTGGTGGAAGACGGGCTCTTGCCCCTTGATACTGCACTTTAAGCTCAGATGTTTCATTTATTTTGGAGGAGTAGAGGTTTTCAGCGCTGCGTGTTGGGGTGGGTCACTGGGGAGGGCGTGGGCCAAAATGTGCGAGTACCCCTGGCCACCTCAGTCGTAGGAGATAACGAAGCTGATAACACTGGTTTTCATAGAATCACAGGGTGGTTTGGGTTGGAAGGGACTGTTAAAGCTCACCTAGTCCAACCCCCTGCCTTGGCACGGGCATCTTCAAGTAGATCCAGTTGCCCAAAGCCCCGTCCAACCTGACCTTGAGTGTTTCCAGGGATGAGGCATCTCCCACCTCTCTGGGCAACCTGTGCCGGTGTTTCGGGGTACCGTTACTTTATTTCTCAGGGGTTGTATCTGCTCACGGTGATAAGCACTTCTAAAAATTAAAGGAAGAATGTGGAGGGTGGCGTTATCCACTGTTCAGTCTTTGTGGTGACTGGAAGTAGCACCCGGTGGCTCTGGCAAAGCAGGGGAAGCGAAGTGCACAGCCAGGACTTTTTTCTGGAGAAGCTCCGTCCCTTGGTTTAATGTGTTGTATGAGGTTTTGACTAGGTCCTACATGTACGCAGTCACATTTAGGTTGTCGGAGCAGATTTTCTGAGTTCTCAGGTCTAAGAGTATCTTTGGCCAAACCCTTTAACACCCTTCAAGCTGAAGTGTCTGAAAAGAAGCCTTAATTGACTCTCTTACCCTTATTTGGCTTACATAGTATTTTATTCAGTTAAATGTAAAAAATTCTTTATTGAGGAGCATTAGTATGTGGGATATTGCAATGTTTACAATCCTCGTGGCTTCTGGACCTTCTTTGGTTCTTAAAGTTCTCATTTGCTGTAGCACGGACTAGTTTACCCAACATCTGTTGAAATTATACCCTAAAAATAAGGGTGAAGCGTCCATGTGTTGGAGAGAGCTGGAACGTGGGAGGTACCCAGCATTGGGACAGCCCAGGGACTGGCCATGGTGGGACGCTCTCTGCCAGGAGAAGGCTGGGGCTGGGAGGACCACACGTGGGATGCAGCCTCAGCGGGGGGTGGGAAGGGGTTCGTGGGAGGGTGTTGCATCCCGTTAAGAGATGAGTCAGTTTGCAGCTCTAATTAAAGCCCAGGCCATGTGCTGGGGGGAAAGGAGGTGGAGGGGGAGCAGGAGCACAGACACAGTGCGAGGGGTGGAGAGTCCTCTGCCAGCCCTAAGTCAGAGGGATTGGGGGGAGATGGCAGAGGAGCCGAAGATGGGCTGAAGGAGAAGCTTGCAGGGAAAAGAAGCAAAGCAAAAGCAATCAGGTACATTTAAACAAAGCATTGGAGCGGGCTGTGTTTAGATTGTTCTAAAACGCTGTGAGGCCAAGAAACTGGAATACGGGGATACAAGGAAGAGCTCTCCGTGATGTAAGGATGGTGGTGCTGGTGGTGAGGGCTTGCTTGGCCAAATGGTGGGTGGGGGACACCAAAAGGAGGGTAACGTGATCACATGTCGTCTTCCCTCCGCGCCATTTCTTTCACAAACGAGTCATCAGTTCAACAAGAAAGATTTGCGTTGGGCTAGTTACCTCTTCTGAGGTCGCTCGGTCCATGTTTTCCAGCTCCGCCGTGGAGGAGCCACTCCTGCAGCTGCAAAAAGCTTGGCCTTACCCTGTCTCTCTTTGGTTCCAGGTGCAAAGTAGGTCAACCAACATGAGTGGCCTTGGGGACAGCTCAACGGACCCCGCCAACCCCGACTCTCGGAAGAGGAAAGGCTCGCCCTGCGATACAGCCCAGAGGTACGTGCGCCGCTCCCAACCCGTCCCCTCCCGCGGCTACTTTGTCATTCCCGCTGCGTCGCTCCGTCCCGTCTGCTCGAGCAGATGGAGCCCCGTTGCAGCCGCTCGGAAACGTTCACACTTCCCACCAGAACTTCGCTTTGCTTTTAGCGGTGGCTGCAGTGGAAGATGGAGCATGATGGAAATACGGCTCCCCATCTGCTCTGCTTGTTGTTAGGTGGCAACTGATGATTAGAGGCTCGTTATCAAAGTTAATGTATTGATTTTATAAATGGAGGGCGCTCAGAGTATCGGGAAAGCTTTCTCAGGGTAAATTTGGGGCAGATACTTCTGTGAGGTCTGCAAATCATCCCAAGCATTCTGCTTCTTCACTTCAGATTCCCAAGAAATCCATGTTGTTGTAATATTCAGGGACTTTGGTGGAGACCTTCGCACTCCATGGTGCGATGACAGAACAGAACATATTTCTGCCTGAAACACTTTCCTTTCTGTGTGCTCATGCAGGCTGCTCCAAAGCTCAGCTCACTGCAGGAGGGCGCTTTTTGCTTGTGACCGAGCCTGCCTGCCCCAGGTACCTTGCCACCTGATTTAAGCCCACAAAGTACCGGATAGAGGCAGTTGTGATCTCCTTCCGTGGGCTTTTCCAGGCTCCCTGTCCACCCTGGGCATCTTTTTCCATGGTGATATGGTCTGTTCTTAAGGACGAACGTAGGGTGCTGCTGCTACCTCCGTGTCTGTGCTGCCTGGGACGCTGCTTTGCTCGTGGTTGCGGAATATTGATGCACTGAGCAAACCCCGGGTGTGTTTTCTGTCCCTTATAGCCCCTACGTGATATTCCAGACAATCAAGGGTACAGTGTTCCGGTGGAGAGACATTAAGCGGTTGGCTGAGGATTTCTGTTTGTTGCAGCTTTTGGTTGCACCATCTCCCTTTCTGTAGAGTTCACACACCTTCTGAACAAAGGCTCCGTGGTTCGTGGGGTGCCGTTAAATTGCAGAAGACATTTTGGTAGCACTTGTAGCTGCCTTATTCCTACCAAATACTTCTGGAGTCATGTGAAATATTTCCCCTTTCTGGCTGACCCCTTTGAGTCAGAGCTTTGCAGCCCTTGCTGCTGTCTCCAGTCTGGTCTCGGAGCCCATCCTCACCTCAGAGGTGAGTGTGGGGTGAAGCTGTTGGTCCTTGAATCCCCATGACAGAGCCATGAGCAGCAAGGTGGGCTTGGACACCTCTTCTTCAAGGAACTGCTGTCCAGATGAATGAGCACACACCTGACTTTGCTTTGTCTGGTCTGCCTTTGGAAAGCAGATCTCTTGTTTCCTAACTCCTAAGCACCCCAAGAAAGCCTTCTGCTGCCAACACCAGGGGTCTTAAAATATGCAGGATGAGGAAGGAACTGATCGTAAAGAAGCAGAAACTTCCTGATGAAGGATTCTCCTTCCTCATCCAAGCACAATGAGGTTTTACATCCCCAGAGCACCTACAAGCATTTTTAGGATTGACTCAAGTACTTGTCACTGGGTTGGCCACCCCATCCTGAATACTGGAGCGGAAGCATGTTACCAAAATCCAGAAGAGGAGT
Organism: Psophia crepitans; assembly: GCA_013399095.1. Lineage (NCBI taxonomy): Eukaryota > Metazoa > Chordata > Aves > Gruiformes > Psophiidae > Psophia > Psophia crepitans. The sequence goes on along the minus strand of VWZZ01007694.1, from coordinate 79,675 downwards.
CCTCACCAGTGCTGTGTCTTCCTTCCTTCAGACCATCTCCAGACTTGTAGCCACAGAGGGGAGAGACCTTGTCCTCCTCCCTGGGCTCGCCAGAGTCCTCTGCAACGTACTCCAGAGCAAAGTGAACTTCAAAACTCCTTTGTTAAAACCTGGAAGGTTTAACTATTGCATTCGATGATACTTGGGAGTCATAAAGAACATCCTACTGCTGTAATATTCTCATGATGCTTTTATGTAAGGAAAATTGGCCAATTCTCCCTCCTACAATTTGAAAGTTGCCACAGCAACAGCGACATTAAGGGTTTTCATGAAATGAGCTCACCCACAACAGAGGGAGGGGGTTTTTCCTCCTCTCTGCTATTGCTTTTTGGTTCACGGGGAGAGCTAGGGATTAATTTGACCTTAACTAAAATACTCGCTCGGCTCCTTCGAGAAGCATTTCCCTGCCTGTTGCCGGGGAGCACGCCAGCGCTGGTGTCACCGACACCTGCGCTGAAACAGGGTGAAGGCTGTGGCAGGACCCAGCAGTTCTGTGGCAAGCGGGCATCCAACCGACCTCTGTGAAGGTGGCTTTGCTGCCTGGGACCCCTTAGCACCCCTCGGCAGCTGCCTGCCGGGGAGGTGAGGGCTGCCGCACCCACCCGAGCCCATTGTAGAGGAGCTTCCAGGTCGCACTGTGTGCCTCCCATGGAAGGTCTCTCATGGACTTGACAAAAGTGGTGGCCCGAGCAGAAACACGGCTTGTGTCCTCCATACCTGCAGCTGGCTTTGCCTTTTCTTTTGCCTCTCTTTTTTTGATTCTACTGCTCCGTTTTGTTAAAGGAGGGCGCGTCATTCCTGTCACTCCTCTGGGCAGTCATGACACTTGGAGAGACACAGGCAGGAGAAGCAAGGTGATGGAGAGTGACCTTGGAAGGCAAGGGGAGGTTCATCATGGAGGCTTATTCCTGCAGTCATCAGCTATTGTCATGTGAGAGGAAGTTTAAGCAGCAATAAAATGTCCAAGAGAAGATACCTACCTGTCAGACCTGGATACTGAGCCAATAAAGTGGCTGGAATTAGGGAAAAACAGAGAAACATCTGTGCGGCCTTCCTGAGGAGCTCCTTAGAGGGCAGGGCTCATCGGCTTTGTTGCTGAAGCAAGATGGTGAAGGGTCTGGAGGGGCAGGCGTGTGAGGAGAGGCTGAAGGCCCTGGGCTGGTTCAGCCTGGAGAAGAGGAGGCTGAGGGCAGAGCTCATGGGGCCTCCAGCTTCCTCCCGAGGGGGAGCCAAGGGGCAGGCGCTGATCTCCTCCCTCTGGTGCCCAGCGACAGAACCCCAGGGAACGGCCTGGAGCTGCCCCAGGGGAGGGTTAGGGTGGGGATCAGGAGAAGGTTCTTCCCCCAGAGGGTGGTGGGGCCCTGGCACAGGCTCCCCAGGGCAGTGGTCACCGCCCCGAGCTGGGCTGAGTTCAAGCAGCGTCTGGCCAACGCTCTCAGCCATCTGCTGTGATGGGGCTGGGCCTGTGTGGGGCCAGGGGTTGGACTGATGGGCCTGGGGGGGCCCTGCCAGCTTGGGAGATTCTGTGGTTCTATGGTTCTGGGTGTCTGATCTCCTTTTGGACAGATACGGTTTCGAAAGAGTCTCTGCAGCGTTATCAGGGTATAGTCATGCTCTGGTTTGCACTTGCTCCGTGCCCCCTCTCAGTAGATAAAATAAACCAAACCTCTTCTCAAAGCCTTCAGCTGTTAGCAGAGCTTGTTTGGCCACGCAGCACAGGCCAGAGCATGTCTGCGGTGGGACACAAATCTCTTGCTGAACCAGACTTTTGGATTCAGCTTTCGTATCTAGTGTTTTCTCAGCCCCTCCACGAGCGGTGGGGCCTCTTTGAGACCGGGAACACCTCACCATGCCCGCAGGCATCTCAGCAGCTTCTTGGTGTCTGGTAAATAATAAAGATTTTCAGGCTATGCTTATTAGATAGAGTGCTGGGTGTCCAGTGGAGGTTGCAAGAGAAAAATAGGTGGTTTATTGAAAGCCAACTTGGTAAAAGGCATAGCAAGTCGTGCAGAGCCACGTTGGGCGTTTGAGGTGTCCTCATTTCATCCCATGGTTGATGTAGAGGAAGATACGTAGGGAAAATGTGTCTCTCTGTGTCTCTCCCATATGCACAATTTGTTTTGGTGGCTTTGATGCTCATAACGTCTTTGCTAAAGGAATATGTTGCAGTGTCCAGGGTGGCCTAAGTGATGGCCACGTCATAGCATGTAAATCATATATTCTCAGGTCTCAGAATTTACAGACAGTTGATGGAAGAGCGTTGGGCTTCTGCAGCAGCCAAGAGCTGAAAGAAAAGCTGTTTCTGCTGGGACAGAGATGTTGATCTCATGAATATTTCTCATTTTCCTCTTGTCACCGTTGATTCCGATTCTGACTTTGGTGAACTCTGGTGGGTGTTGTTAGCTTTTACGTATGGATTTGGGATTAAACTTGGCGACAGCTGGAATAGTGGCCGTAGGAAAATAAGAGGCTGTATATAACTATTCTTGATTATTGTAGTATAACTCATTTGTAACTACTTTGGGGAGGAAGACTGAATCCTGAACGTTAGAGATCTGGTTTCGTTGGAGGTGTCTGGCTAGCCCTATGTATCTTTCTTGGCATTAATTTTTATTACAGGCATAAAAATAGACAGAGGCCTGAATGAACTCCCCAGTGTGTCGGAGATATTTGGGTTACAGCATGGTCATCACCCCAGCCAGTGCTGAGCAGTGAGGAACAGTCATTCATACGACTTTTCATCTTTTTCCCTTCTCTAACAGCAATGAAAAACGGCGACGGGAACAGGAGAACAAGTATTTAGAGGAGCTGGCAGAGCTGCTGTCTGCAAACATCGGGGACATCGACACTCTCAGTGTCAAACCTGACAAATGCAAGATCCTAAAAAAGACTGTTGATCAGATCCAGCAGATGAAGAGGTTGGAGCAAGGTAAGGTGGCGGCCTCCTGCCTTGGCTTGGAGTAAGCTCGGAGTAAAAGCGTTCTCCTGGTACCCTCCAGACACTGAATCGCAGCAAATAATCATGGCTTAATTCATGAAAGATGGTGCCATAACAGTTCCATGTGCGATAGTTCTCTTTCTCTCGCTTTTCTGGAAGCGGTAACGTGGAAGGGTGTGCTTCGCCTTCGCCGCTTGGCTTGGTCAAGATGCCACCTTTGTTTCTGGTGCAAGATGGCCCTTTGTGTTTATGATTCATCCTGAAATCATTCCTTAGGCTGAAATAATCAGAAGGGCTCGTTAAGCTTTCAGGATCGGGCCCGTTAAGGGTTTATCAGCAGTACTGCTATTAACTGTGTGCAGAAAGCCCGTTTTACGGCCGGGTAAGATGAAGGACAGATAGCTCTGCCACACGCTGTGCAGGGCTTGGTGAAGAACCATGTACCCTTGTCAGATCTGTTCTCCTGCCAGCCAAACAGATCAGAGGGACATTAATCCACCTCCCGCCAGCAAGTACAGCGCTGTAACCGGTGAACAGAGAAGAGATGCTTGAGGAACCATATAAAGGTTAAAATTCACCCCGAGTGTCAACTCATAGACTGAACCGTGCAAGTCCAAAGGGCTCAGGCGATGCGCGGGAGGAGGGGCGAGGTGTATTACAGAGGGAGCAGGACTCGTTCAGGTCCTTGCAACCCGAGCGTCCCTCTTGGAGCTGCTGCCGGTGGGCTCCAGCTGCCTCCGCGTCATGCCTGCTAAGGGCCGCTCGTCTCGTGCGCTCAAGTACTTTGTCCTTCATGCAGACACTTTTTCCTTCATGCAAATACCTGTTCTTTCGTGCAAACGCTTTGTCCTTCGCGCAAAGTCTTCGTCCTTTGTGCAAACACTTTGTCCTTCGTGCGCAAGGTGAATCCTGCTCAGTATTAGCGCCGAGAGCGCGTCATCCGTCAAGAGTTGCCTTTGCCAAAGCTCCTGTCGCACGTGCCGAGCGGAGTGGCGTTGCCTGATAACACATGTGAAATTTTCCCCAAACCCCGTGGCTGAGGTGGGGTAACACACGTACAGGTGCTCTGTTGAATCACAGCATCACAGGGTGGTTTGGGTGGGAAGGGACCTTCAAAGCTCTTCTAGTCCAACCCCCTGCCATGAGCAGGGACATCTTCAACTAGACCAGGTTGCTCAGAGCCCCGTCCAACCTGGCCTTGAGTGTTTCCAGGGATGGGGCATCGCCCACCTCTCTGGGCAACCTGTGCCGGTGTTTTACCACCCCCAGTGTAAAATATTTCTTCTTTATGGCTGGTTTGACTCTACCTTCTTTTAGTTTAAAACCATGACCCCATGTCACGTCACAAGCCAAGCACTGCCGTAGGTCCTCCCAGCTCAGTATTGTTTTAGGCACCAAATTTTGGGGCAAGCACGGCGATAAAGCCTTCGGCTCACGTTGCCCGGGCTGCCCGGGCTTCCCAACGAACCAGGACAACTGCTTTGAGATCTCATTCACGTTGTGCCCGGGCTCTGAAAGGAGTTTGGTAGCGGGTGAGTACGCCCAGGTTCCTGCTCGCTGCCACTTCACTGTTCATTAGTTTTCTTGACATTGCACAGCAGGGCTGAACATTAACTAGGACAAGCACTACTTAAAAATATTATGCCTTGAGCTTTGCTCCGTACTGCCGGCTTATCTAGCGCGGCGCCAAATTGCCGAAGAAAAGAAACTTCACCTGTGTTTGTTCTTGGCAGTTTACTGCGAGAGCATTTTATGTGAGGAGCTGGGAGAAATATGGCAAAAAGTCAGGATATTTGTAGCCAGAGACAATTTTCTGTCCTTGTAGTTATACTGAGCGTTAGACATCGTGTTTCCTTGCCTGTGTCCTTCCTCCTCCTCCTCCTCTCTGTTTCTCAGCCATAAACCTGATTAATATTTGCTAACTGTTGAGGATGTGGTTTTGTTGCCGAAGTGTTGTGAATGGTGACAAATCCTGCAGCACGTGGCCGTGCTGCTTCCTAAGGAAACCCACCTGGAGACGTGATTTCACGAAACAGAGAGGAGCCGGCGTGTCCGCACATCCCAGCAAGTCATAAAATCATAGAAAACCCAGCAAATAACCAGTCCAATAACAAGCAAAACCCATAAGCACCGGGGAAAATGACGCTAAACCTTGCAGCGAAGCAGATTTCTGTGAAAAAAAAACAACCAACATCCTGTTATTAATTTAATTTGGAAAACGTGCCAGGCACGGAGCTGGGGAGCTTGGGAGGGGGCAGGTGGCAGTGCTGGCAGAGCGGGGACATCCCGGGGGTGGACACATCATCCCCACTGCCAGCCCTGGAGGGTTTGGAGGTTGCATCCCACTGGCTCTCCCCACCCTCGCGCCTCCCCCGTGGGTCATCCTCAGTCTTAACCTGCGAAGGGTTGGAGGAGCCGGCAGAAGCTTGCAGATGGATCGCACGCAGGGGCTGAGCCCTCCCTCCCATCCCCCTGCCTGCTGAGCTGCTATTTAAAGTATGAAGCAAATGCTTTTAGAAAAGATTCCTAGGTCTGGACACCTTCCAATGTTAGTAATGTACAGTTGGCAGAACAAGCGGTTTGCGGCTGTGGCAGCAACCTGAAATTCATCTGCCAAGACAGCAATAAACGCAGCGGAGGGAGAGGCCAGACAGTGAATTTTTCAGCCTTTGTCCGTCCCGCAAAAGTTTTTTTCATTTTTTTTTTTTCAAGTCGGGTGGTTTGAGTGTCGGAGCCCTGAACCCTGCCTGCACGCGGTCACTGGCTGGGGAAGGAGGAGAAAGGACCACCAGCATCTCCCGGGCAGCGTGGAGGTCAGGGAGGAGATCTCTCTGAGCATCCTGCCTGGGCTCCGCGGGGCAGCAGTCCATCCGTGCGGCCCTCCCTCCCCTTTGCCTTCAGACTGATGCCATGCCCAGCACATGGATGCAGGAGATCCTCTCCTGGGGTGGGTCCTCTGCTGCAGAGCCATGTCATGAGACAGAGCTGGTCCATCCATCACACGGAGGTGAGCTCTCCCAAGGTTGTTTTAATTCAGAGCAGTGCTGCCATGGTCAGAACCCGATGGATGAAGGCAAGCTGGGCAGCTTCACTGCTCAGTGTGCATCGCTCTTGGCTTGTAGGGTTAGCAGAGGTGGTGTGAAGGCTCTTAGAAGAAGCCATCAGGGCAGCGTGGTGGAGATGCGATGGAGTCAGGAGGCTGCAGGACGGGGAGGAGGTTTGGCTGCCACCAAGACGGTGGCCAATGTGTGGCTGCAAATGCAAAATTAGAGCCTCTTGGTCATACAGGAGAGTACAAAAATGAGGAGAGATGTTGGAAATGGTGTGTTGATGCACAGACTGCCACTTGGTTTGTTCCTTTTCTGTAAAAGGACATAACGTTTGATGCCTGCCCTGCAAGCACTGTGGAGGTTGGGGTCACCCCTGCCCCAAGGGGAGGCAGAGCCTTGGCATCCGGCGCCCCTGTGACGCCAGGCTCTGCGCTGGCACGTGGGCTCCAGAAAGGTATTTCCCTTTTTTTCCTGGAAGAGTTTTTTAATTAAACACCCTGTTTTATGGAGGGTGATAACCTCTGGTGTACGGAAGGGGTGGTGAGCGGCGTGCAGAGATGTGACGGAGACGGGAGCTGGCGTAGGGGCCGTCTCATCTCCCTTGTACAGCTCCCAACCTTGGCCGTGTCTTTTTTAAGACGAAGCCACCAAGTCTTTTCCCAGAAGCCCTCTTCATTGATAGGCTGCTTAATTTCCTTCCAGAGCAGCAGTATAAATGCAGCACCTTAATAGAATAAATCAAATAGTATTGAGCTTTTCATTACACTGCCTACAAACTCAAACAGCCGCAGAGGGTTGCCCTTGAAACACCTCCTAAAGCATCGCAAGCCACTCTACCACCGCCGGCGTCCAAGGGACCTCCTTCCCCCCATCCTTCCTGCGTTTGCTCATCGCCGCTCGCTGGCGGTCGCTCCCGCTGTGCCGCCGTATGTTCGGCTTCTGTGGGAAGCGGTGAGCAGAGCCGGCAGCTACCTGGTGCAGGAGCAGCCACGGCACGGCTCCCGGCCCCGCCAGGACACATAGGGTGATGCTCATGAGTTTCTGGTCCTGCGAGGTCCAAAAACCCCGTTTATTCTGTAGTTGCCAAAATGAAGGATTTATTCTGTGTTTGCTTGGGTTTGTACAACTTAGCTTGTCTCACGGAGGACCCCGAATCACCTTTTCTTAGGGCGATAGAGCACGGCGTGACCTCATGTATGGCACCTTCAGCCCCAGCACAGCCTGGCTTGTCGGTGGTGGAGCTGCTGAATTTATTCCTATAGATGTTTAAGGAGACAAAAAATCAGATCTTTCTCAATGCAGTTTTATTCTGTAGTAGCGCTACAGACTAGTGACCTGATTTCAGGACATTTTAAAAAGGCACGAGGCAAAGAATTAGCTTTCTTTCCTGAATGTTACTGCGTTAACCTGCAAAGATGACCCTCAATTTTCACGTTGCGTTACGTTGGGCAGGGAGGGGGAGAAGGCTGTTTGAACCTTTACTTTAATAATTTTCAGGGGCTTTAGGGATAGGAGCATTTCTGTTTCTTCTCTGACCACACAGAAATCCCACAGCTTGTTCTTCTCCTGCGTGGAGGTGTCCTCTTCTGGGTCCAGCAAAACCACGGAGCAGTTGTGTCCTCCCAACATGTTTTTCTTCCTTTTTCCTGAAGTGTGGCCATAACAAGACGGGCTCTTTCAGTCAAGCTTGTGCTTCTTTGTCACCAGGGAACATCAGCCCTAAAAGAAGAGGACCCTTCATTTACGACCACCCCCCTGTTTGGAAGTTAACCTACTTGGGGGAGTAATTTTCCTTTTGGGTAGATACAGTAGGTTAATTAAGTGAAGTATATGAAATAATTATTGATTTTGGCTGCTCTGCTGCATACGATCATTGGGCTGTCAGTGACTTTCCTTTAATTAAGTTTCCCTGCTGTCTTGTCATATGCTTAGATTTGGCCCTGGGTTTATTTTGTGATATACATGTACAGCTCCTAGCGCAGAGAGGTGCTGGGTCCTCAGTGGGACGTATGGAAGCCTCTTCAAAACAAATGCTGAGTTTCTTCTTGGGTTTGGGAATGCCAACACATGGTGAGCTTTAAAAAAAGAGATGAAAAAAAGCCTTGGCTTTGTATTTAGCGGTGGTCAGAAGATGGTGAAGTGGTGGCCTAGGAAGAAGCTTCTTCCGTGGCCTGTGATGGCGACCTGAGATTTTGGGGAGAGGAGATGAGGAGACCTTGTCCTCGGGTGCCGAGCCAAGAGCCCCTTCTTGTCCCAGCAGCCAAGTGATGTGATACGTTATTAAAGATCATAAAACTACTCCCATAAAACCACAAAGCGAGTAATTGTGTGCAGTGTGTGGAAGCCAGTCGCAGAGCCGAGGCCCCTTGGCAAGCTTTACCCCAAAGCAGTGGAAGCCAGTGCAGAGCAAGTAAAGGCTTTCAGCTGGTTTCTTCTGCCCAGGTCCAGGCTCCCATGTTGCCCTCAGTCCACAGGGGTTTGTGTCTGCAGCCCCTGGGGATGGAGCTCCACATGGACTTCCATTAGCTTTAAGGAAATATCTAGCCCAGTTCACGTTACTGAGTCTGCGAAGGAGCTGGGCATCTCTAGCGCAGGAGTGGAAGGAGCCTTTGGGACCTTCTCCTATGCTTGGCTTGGTTTTGCAAGGGTAAGGTAGTTAGTCTTCAGGCAATTTTTGTTTCTCTTTAGGATCCTCCTAAATTGCATATCCTTCTTTCACTGACTCCAATTTGAACGCGTCTCTCTTGACGGGCATTGAATCACAGGCAGTATTTCCAGTTTCTGATTAAACTTCTCAGATCCTTGGAGCTGCTGCCTCCATGCCACCCAGGGAAAGTACCTTCTGTATAATGTGCTCTCCCTTGTTTATGCTTGCCTTATTTCTTGCATTTTATATTTCTGAATACTCTTTTCATTTCAGCTCTTCCCTCTCCCCATATTGTAAGCTGGTGTCCTCTTGGAGAAGTCTGACATTTCACGTGGGCACTGGCACCGTGGTTGGCTGGCTGGAAACATCTCATTTCCTTAAAGCTTATTTCCATTTCTTGATAGTGGTGTTATTTGACAAATGGGCTCAGAGCAGGGTCAGCTCTGGGATCAGCCCAGGTTGCTGAGAGCTTTACCCAGTTGGGCTTTGGGAGCCCCCAAGGATGGAGAAGCACAAGTGCTCTGGGCAACCTGCTCCAACACTTGCCTGGCCTCATGGTGAACAAGATTTTCTTCCTATCCCACCTGAATATCTCTTGCTTCATTTGCACCCATTGCTTCTCATCTTCTCACCATGCATTGCTGCGAAGAACCTGGCTCCATCACCTCCGTAACTTCTTGTAGGCATGGTCAGGCTGCTGTCAGGTGCCCCAACGCCATCTCTTCCCCAGGCTGAGCAAATCCCTTCTCTTGGCCTCTGGTTTTAGGATCAGTGCTCCAGCCCTGACCGTCTTGGTGGCCTCCACTGAACTTATTCCAATTTGTCTTATACTGGGGTCCCAAAAGTGAACACAGTGTGCCGTATGTCACCTAGATGTGGTGCCCAGGCTGGCCATGCAGATGCAGTAGGTTGAAGACAAGAACCAGTGGCTGCTCTACCAAGTACAGGTTGCCATCGGGAGAGCCAAGAGGGAGAGAGATCCCAGGCACTCTGGATCCTGGAGATGTCCTGCTGCATTCCCACATCACATCGAGCTCCTTCCTTGGTGGCCTGAAGAGCTGCTCAAGGTGGGTGTTGCTGCAAGGCAGACAGGGTGACAGCACGCCATCACTGCTGCCTTTCTACCTTGCATGCAGAAATTGAGATAAACTATTAAATTCAGAGAATTCAGGTGGAATTTTTGGTAGCTTTTATGCACTGAGTCAACATGGAGGTCCTTCAGTGGACCCAAAAGAGGACACTTTCATGTGGTGGAAGAAGAAGTTGTAGAGCTTTTGCATAGTCAGAGAAGAGATGGAAGCCCCGTTACTTGGAAAATCATTAAAGTGAAGACTCCAGAAATAGCCTGAGCTCAAAGCACCCCATCTCCAGGCCAGCGATGTATTATAAACAGAAGTTTGGGTCTGACATTTGAGGTTTGACTAAAGAACAAAAGGAAGCAGCAGAATGGAGTAATGCAAGTGGAAATGTCTCCTGGAAATTGAGTAAATGAAAACCGCTTTAAGGGGTTTACATTAATTAAAGGATTTTTTTTAATTAATTAATTAAAACCACATTAAGGTTTGTGTCAAATCTAAAATTAGATTGGAATCTCTTCAGGCTACAACTGTCAGCCTGGTGCTGTGGTCTCCTCTTTAAATGCATTGACTTTATCGGAGTTACCCTCATTTTGTTTGCTTCAAGGGAGGTCAGAAAAGGGGAGCTTTGCTTCTGCCTTAGAGCGGTGTTTGCAGACTCGGGGTTCCTCCGTCTTCATCCCTGAGGTCAGGCAGGACCTTCTCAGCCAGTGGCGCTGTCGCTGGGTGTTCGCAGGTGCTAGGAAGGAAGGCTCGCTCTTCGTCCCGAATCTGGTGGTTGGGTTCACCCTGATGGAGCTGCTCGTGCTGCTGGACGGAGGGCTGCGCACCGCTTTCATCCCGTCTCGGTGGGCAGTTTTTCACCATCTGTTAGAAGGCTGCAGAGAAAGAAAACCAACCAAACCCCAGAGGCCAGATTCGACATCAGCGGGGAGGGGGAATTCCTCCTTGGCTTTGGTAGGTGCCCACTGAAAGCCCTCAAGTGTGAGGCTGATCCAAGGTAAACAGAGTACAAACAGATCCAGTCTTTTTAACTGTTTAGCTTCATCCTTCCAGAAATCCTTCTGAGATCCGGAAGAGGATGAAACCGTCTGCTTGTTTTCTGTGGAAATGAGTTTTGGATCATTTCTGTGCCAGCACTGCCCTTTGGTTTGGTTTATTCTTCCTTCTGTTTGGTAATTACTGCCCTTCCTAATGTATTTTGATGAAATTTTTCCCTTGTTCTCTACTTCTGATTGGTCTGTCCAACAAAGCAAGCTCTCCTAGGATCTTGGTGTCTGATAGTTATGCCTTTAATCAACCCAACAGCGCTTTTCTGTACATCTTCCCATTGAACTTCATTTTTCTTGAATTAATTGACCCAGACTGTCATCATTTTTCTTACCAGATCTCACCAGTAGCATGAGGTTGTTGCTGGTACCACCCCTGGTATTCTGGAAGTAACAGTTGTCTCCTCTGTCACCTCCATTAAGCCATCCTCAGCTTTCTGCCAAAGCTTGTGTTCTCGGTTGAGTGCGTGACTCTCAAGTAGTAGAAAGTGGGAGAAAGTGGAGCACCGTTTAGCAGAGCAGCTGGGTAGTTTTTCTACCATTTGGTCCTCTTTTGTGGGAACGGGTCAACCCACCCTTGAGTTGGTGTGTATTTTCTCCCTTACCTCAGGTGTCAGAAGAACACCACTGGTGACCTCTCCTTATTCTGATGAAACAGTTTTATTCTCAAAACTGAGTTTCATGGAGCTTTTTGGGACTCTCTGCTAGATCTCAGTGCTATTCAACGTCTTCGTGGATGTGGAAAGACATACAAAGTCATTGCTAGACCAGTACAGGGTGGGAATACAGGAGTGCTGGGTGGATGGTATCCCAGGAAACCATGCTTTCTAAGAAGATCTGGAGATCCTGGAAGCAAAGGCAGTCTGTATGAACTTGGGATGTGATGGAAAGCAAGGTGGGCTTCTCTTGGGTGATGTTATGTGTGCATGGAGTTGATGGGACAAAACGGGAGCTCAGGCACGGTGTCCATGCTGGAAGGAGACTGCAGAATCCAGAGGAGGCAGAGGGGAGAGTCACAGAAATGAGCCAGACGCTGGAGAAAACGTCTTGCAGCTTGGAAGGTTGAAGAGCTCTGTTGAGTGTATCTGGGAAGAGGGTGAAAAAAAAGGAGTGGGGACATGGTGATGACACTGTGAACACTAACAAGAACGGAAGATGTTGGCTAGTAAAGAAGTGTTTTAATCCAGCGTAGCAGAGAATGACTCAAAGCCGAAGCCAGACAGAAACAAATTAGGACTCAGGCCCGGAGTTAGAGCTGGGAGGGGGGCTGCTGTGGGAACCCGCTGCCAAGGGAAGCGCTGGGTGGCGTCAGGGTTTGGCCAAACAGACGTTCAGGGCTCTTGGTGGTGGAAGAGGGTGAGCTTTAATGGCTCTGCGATACTCAAGGAGTCAGATGGCCAATCTAGTGATCTCCACCAGCCTTCGCCCCGAGAGCCAGGTCCCTGTCCACGGCAGCGACTTCTGCCAGCACAAAGCTGGGGCGAGGCTCCTCGCGTTGCTTCCCCAACCTGGGTCCCCTGCCCCACGCTCCAGCCTGCCCCCTTCCTGGGATTAAACCCTCCCCGTTAACAGAGTAATTAATTGCACCTCGCGCGCGAGGGGTGACGAGTTTGTTGGAGCGGGATTGGGGAATTTCACGCCTTCCCCTTCCCCGCAGTTCGGTTCCAACGCGAAATGTTAAACGGATTGCATCCCTGCCCACGCGCTCCGCAGACCTTTGTGAAGTCTGTCTCTCCGTATCCTCTGGAATCTGTTTTATATCAGGGATTGATTTCAGATACAAACTCCCCCAGGTCAGCACTATAAAAATCTCTGCCTGTGCAGCAACACCAGGGAGCATCCTCTGTATATGTTTGTTTTATGGAGCCATACCACCTACAAAGCATGTCAATAAAATTCTCATCCCTGCTCTGACAGTTTTAATCTAGCTGGCAGCTTAAATATAGACCGAGGGGAAGGGGAGGCTGCTAAGAATTGCACAGACCTCTCCAAGCAGTGCCTTTATTTTAACAAGTGAACATTTGGTTATTACATCCTCAAGCTTTTAAACATCTCACACTGTCAAGAACTAATAAATCCTTTAGCACCTCGCCGTAAGAAGAGGATCTGATAGGATGTAACAGGCGTGTGGATCATGCGGGGAGTCATAAACCACCTGTAGAAATCACTCCTCCTCCTGCCTTCTGCTCTGCGGATTGGCTTTTTTTTTTTTTCCTCTTTTTTTTTTCCTTTCTCCTTGATTCCGTCTCATTTTTAAGAGAGACAGGAAAAGAAGAGGAAAAAAAAATCCCTGTTCTTTAAATCCCTGTTCCTGGCCCTCCTTACCCTTCGTAGAGATGGACAAAACCTATTTTAAGATCCTTCTTTCCCCCGGATGGCATCCCAGCAGGAGCTTATCTCCACTCAGCTTGTCCTCCCTCTGCTCTGGACCCTGATTCGTTTGGTTGGTGGTCAGAAAGAGGTTCATCCATGCCGTGAGCTGGGATCCCTTTGGGTAGAGGAGCAGGACCATGGGAGTCCGTCCCACCTCTCTTGTAGCAGTCGCGCTGGAGGCGTCACATCTGAGCTACTCATCGAGCGTCTGTGCCAGAGAGGGGGTTCAGAGGGAAGCTCACCCCAGCACATCTCTGCAAGTGCCCATCTTGATTACTGACCCATTGGCACGCCCAGTGGTGCAAGCGTTGCCGTGCCTAAAAAGCAAGAACTAACACAACAGACCTTTCTCATGAGAAAAAAACACCAACAACCCCGAACTTGGAGCCAGCCGTGCAAGTCCTTCCATTTTCATTTCAGATTTTCCCCTGAACAAACTTCTATAGACCTTAATCCTCCTAACTCTCCGGCGAGCAGAGGAAATAAAGGGAGATTTGTACAAGGAGATAATAGCTTTTGTTGTGCTGAGCGGTATGGTTGGGCAAAGCAAACAGACTTGCCGGGACATGAGAGTGAGAGGTGCAGGAGCGGTTTCGCTGCCTCTGAGGCCACGTTATTCCCCGGTGTCCGGCTGCCGAGCTCCTCATCTGGCTGCTTCTGCTTCCCCTGAGCCCCACGATTTCATCACGGGGTGTTTGGTGGCACCTAAAACCTCACCAGAGCCTTGGGTGGAGAGCTAACGACACCGTTCGGGTGGCTTTAAATTATATTTCTCATTGTTCCTTCTGCCCTTGCTATTTAGGAAGTCTGCCTTCCAAGACAGGTTTTCATTAATTATTTAAACCGCCAGTCTCAGCTAACTGCCCTTCAAATCACTGAGTCCGTATTACGATGAGCGGGGTCGACGAACGCTGGAGTAATGGATCAGGTTCCCCAGGCTGATGTTTGTCCCGGGCTTGGTGCAGCTGCTGCGCTGAGACAGCGAGTTATGTGCGTGGATGGTTTCTTACAGGAGCAGGGAGCAGTTTGGACCATCCCAGATTTTGGAAATAATGGATGTGGTCCTTAAAAAGGTAGTTGCAGGTAGCTGCACCTTGGCCCTAGGTGCAGAACCCCATCCCGAGTCTCTGCGGTGTTTCCTGGGGGCAAACAAAGGATGGATATTCAGCCTTGTTCCTTACCCGCCCAGGCACTCGCCTGCTTGGGGCCAGGGAGCACCCGAGAGCTGTGCCTTCAGGCACACAGCGAGAACATCCAGCATCTGGCGCTGCACCCGCAGTCCTGCGGGGAACGGATGCACTGGAAGAGTTAAAGTTCATTTTGGAGGTGAGGTCCTCCTGAGCAGGCTTGGTGCAGATGGACAGGAAAGCAGTCTTTAACTGCGTGGCTTGGTCTGTCTTCTCTAGGTGGCTTCCCATGCCACATGGCTCCTTCTTCTCTGGTGGCTTCACATACCATACGGTTCCTTCTTCTCTGGTGGCTTCCCATGCCACACAGTTCCATCTTTTCTGGGTAACTTTCCATATCACTCAGCTCCTTCTTCTCTGGGTGGCTTCCCATACCACACAGCTCCATCTTCTCTAGATAGCTTCCCATACCACATGGTTTGCTCCTGCCCATCCCTGTCCCCCCTGGGGCACCTCACGGCCTGGAGCTGCAGTTGCACCTACTGACCACACTCACACGCGTGTGTTGCATCCACCCTCCGGTTCACTTACGCTGCAGCATGACGGCTGCCTGTACCTCCGACAGATCCCCTCGGCGCACATGAAGGATGCCGGTTCCCTCCAGAGCCGCAGATTGACAGCTCTCCCTTTGCAGCCGAGGAGAGACAGATGGGAGGCGCGAGAAAGTCGGGTTTGGANAGGAGCTCCCCCCCCGTCGCCGCGCTCGAGCTTTGCATTGTCTGCACGCTTTGGCAGGCGTCTCGCTGCCGGTGCAGCTCACGTATCTGACGTGCCTGTGCAGCTTGAGCGTAGAGCTGGTCTAACGGTTGACACGAGTGAATTTTTAATAGTAACTTCTCATGGACTTTAGTGTGCGGCGTATGGGGGCTTCAAGATGCTGTGTCTTGAGAAAAGACAGTCTAATTCTTTGCAAAAGAGTTAAGTGGGATCGTTCCAATGCTGCAGTGATGTAGTTTATGCCTGCAGCAGAACGAAGGCTATGCCAGGGCTGAGCTAAAGTTTGGGGGGATGCTGCATGGAGCCCTTTCTCATCTCTGCAGTTTTGGCCGTGCTGAGTTGACACAGTTTTTGAGCGAATTAAATTCTTCAGATTTGAGATAAAAGTTTTTTTCTCCCTTTATTCCTTCCCCCAGCAAGCTGGAGATGTTCTACCTGCTTGATCTCAGTGTCGACTGTAAAAAAGTCTCAGCTCCTTGTGCCTGTTCTCTCCTGTCAGCATTCAGCACTCATTAATTTTGCATTCACTCAGCACCGTATAATTTCTCCTGACATTGTTCAGACAACCAGGCTTTTTTACTTAAGACATCTCGACACCATTAATGTTTAACTCTAAAAGGTGTGAAGACAGAAAGAAAAACTCTTTCCCGTCTGTTTCAGCAGCCGTCACACAGCGATTTTACCAAAAGCAGAAAAATCATTTTTTTCCATATAAACTTTGCCAAAGAAAGTGGATGTTTGCTGGTCGGAGCAGGGACCGGTGTCTTGGATCTTCATCTGTATTCCTGGTGCTGTCATACGCTAATGGGCCACGATGCCTTGGGGTATGGACAGACGTGCTCTTGCAGGTCCATATGGAGTCCTTCAAGAGACAACCACCAGTTGCTGAACCATCATGGTGTGTGAAAGCAGCACCGGTTGAAGCTAACCCTGGTGGCTTTTGGGTTGTGAGCATTCATGTGGCACGTAGGAGCATCTCAGCTCAGAACATGCCAATGAAGTTCTTAATCTGCTCCAGCAAGAGCTGCTCAAGTGTGTGAGGTTATGCATTGGGTTTCTTCAGCTGGAAAGTGGGAGTGTTAATGGGGAGTTGTGTCTTAGGCTCATTAAAGGGAAGCACGTGTCTTGTCCATCCTCTCTGAGGTCCTCACATGGAAGGATGGCTCAGGCTGCCATTCAGTTGAGCGTGAGCGGTTGGTTAGGACAAGGGCAACGCTGGAATATGTTCTTTTTGATTTATAGTAAGGGTTAAATGGGTTGAAACAAGACTGTTGATTTATTTGCTTTGTACAGTCGTGAGGACCTTGGTTCTGCCTGTTGCTGGGTAGATACATGTCTAAAAACTCAGAAGAAAGTTTTAAAAAACCCAACAAAATTCCTGCCCTCAAAATCCTTATCCTCCATGTGGGTAAAGAGGGGAAATACCAGTTGGAGGAACAGCCAAAACTGGGGAGCAGCCTATAGCCATGTGGGAGGTTAATGTTGCCTGAGCTTGGGATCACCAGGCTGAAGACCTGGTACAAAGTTGGGTTGGTGCCCACCAGGAGTGTCCCAGCGTTGGGTGTAGACATGGCAGAGGTGGCTGTAGCCCTCCTGCTGACGGGACCTGCCATCAGCTCTGTGTGGCAGCTTGCACTGGGATGGTGTCCTGGTTTTGAAATACCAGTGTTGAAGGGATTTTTGGGCAAGTGGAAGGATAAATCAAGCTGCTGTTGTGTTGTATCTTTTGCTCACATGGCTTAAAAGCTACCTTGAAATCACTAACCTCGATAGAAATCCAGTGTCCCACCTGCAAATCTAAGTCTGCGTGGTTGAGCCCATCTCAATGGACCATTGCAGCGGGTGGTGCAGAGCAGGCAGGCACAGGGCTCTGAAGGAGCCGTGCTGGTTCCTGGAAGCCAAGATCTGCTCTTCTATTTCTTGCGCTGGTATTTGCAAGCTCTGAATCTCACAGATTGTATTTTTCCACAGTTTTTTAAATTCATAGATCAGATAATTTCCTTCCTCCTACTAGAATAAAAAGTTATACAACCAACGAGCTGCTGATTTCCATACAGTGTTTGAGAGGAATCTGGTATTTGTGGAAGTGAAGAAGGGAGGACTCTGGGCTGGGTTTTCTACATCTGCCTCCGTGTGAATATGCTGACGTTAAATAGGTGGGTGTTGGGCAAATCTCAGCTTCCACAGCTTGGATTTTGGTTTAGAGTACCTCCAAAGAAGCCATCGTTGCTGTGGTCCAACCATGTGCCCTGCAGGCTACATAGGACAGTCGTCTTGGAAGTTGGCTTCATCCCCCAGTTGAGGTTGGATCTTCCCGTGGTCGTTGAACCCTAATGACAGGGAGGAGAGCACTTGGGCTTGCTGGGACTCGAGAGGAAGCTGAAGGTGAGCTCAGGACCTCGAGCCAGGCCACCACCACCAGCAGCAGCCTGTGATGCTCTGGGGCTTTGACCCGAGATATCCCTAACGTGGCAGATAGCCCCAGACCTGCCTTCCTCTTCGGGTCCCATTTAAAAAACATGAAAGAATTCCCATTTCTACGGCCGAGATCCCCTTACCTGCTGCTTTCCACTAGCAATGCCGTTCTCTTCTTCTCCTCTCACAGCCTTTTTAAACCAATTTTTTCATGCTGCGCTGGAAGGTGCACTGGGTGCACACCCTCTGCCAAGGAGTTTACTTTTATGGCAGATCTTTGGGGTTCTTTCCCTGTTGGGTTTACCGGACTGACGAACCTCGTAGTAGGCACTAATTAACGGCGCAGCTTTCTGTCACGCTCTTGATCTGCGGGTGCACCAAGTCTGTTCCATCTGATTTTAGTTAACTAAAAATCAAAGCTCCTCATTTGGGAAATTACAGATGTGGGGGTTTATCCTTCTTTTTTTTTTTGTGTGTGTTGCTCATCTTTTAAAAAGCAGGCAGGGCAGATCCTGGCTGCGATGGGGGGGGGGGTCAGCCAAAACACCCCCCCTGGGGAGGTGGCAGAGCTCTGCCCTGTGGGAGACGGATGGGGAGCCAACATGCCTGGTGCTCCATCGTGTTTTCCAGGCATCACTTCAATGTTTTCATCTTGCCCTGTTCTGTCCTCCTTGGTACCCACCAGGGATACCCAACACGCTCAAGAAAAGGCTACGAGTCTTCTTCGGTCGGTCTTTTTGCTTTCGAGCTGTTGAATTTTTAATATCAAAGTCAAAAGCCAAAGGCTTTGGGGGTTTCTGTCCTAAGAAGTGGAAAATGAACATTGCCCACGGAAATCTTGGGTTGAAAAAGAGCCCTTGGAGAGTGCGGGGCAACATTTGGGTCCCGGCCGTTGCGCCCGTCACCATGGGGCCTCTCCGTGGGAGTGCAGGTGCTCTCCTGGCCACAGAGGTGTGTTGTGTTTTGGGTAAAACATGACATCTTTTGGGTAAAAAGTGATGAGTTAAGGCCTTTTGGGGAACTTTTCCCCTCGTGTCCTCAAGCGCTAAAGCCATGACTCCCACCCTGCGTGGCCTCAGCGTTGCTCCGGGGAAGGTCTCCAGCCGTGGCTGCTGGAGGAGTCACGGCTCCTCTCCAACGCTCGCCTTTTCCCAACGTTGGGTGCCTGATTTTCTCTGGGGAGAAGTTTCCAGGTGCAGAGGTGTGGAGGCAGAGGAAGGCGAGTGCAGGATCCTGGGGATGGTTTTGCTGTGCCCTGTGCCACCAGAAATGGTGGTAGAGAAAGAGCAGAAGGCCTGCCAAAGGGGTGGAGGCAGCGGAGGTGAGCTGGGGAGGCTGGGGAAATAAAAATGGTAATGCAAGGAGGGAAGAGACAAAGAAAGGGGAAAGCACCGTTGACCCTGCACCTTTTTGGGCAGGGGGGTGGTGGCACCCCCTGCCAAAGCCGTGTCCGCCAGCGTTGCTCCCCGCGATGTTGTTTTGCGGCAGCGGGACTGAGCCAGTTTTGGGGGGGTACATATTGCCCTGTCTTCTGCGGGAGCAGAAGGAACACCCCAGGTGAGCCCTTTCCCTTTCCCCTGCGCGCTCTTGGCTTCGACTTTTGTGAACAAAACAAAAACAAGAGCTTTGTGCATTGCTGCCTTCTAAAATGGGAGGGGGAGATGCTCCGGAGGAGCCGGCTGCTCATCCGCACACCCTGACTTGTCGGCGTCCCCCCGGCCCAGGCTGCACCCCCCCATTTCAGCAGCTTGTCACCCCGCCGTCAGCCCTCACCTTGCCAGGGCTGTTGTTTTTCACTCTGCTCACCTCCCACCCCTTTCTGCCCCCTCCAGCATTGCTCCATGCCCTCCTTCCACCGCGCCGAGCCTGGAGGAGCTGCCCGGCGGGAGCAGCCTGGCCGACAGCCCCGGTGGCAGCTGAGCACCACCGGGCTGGGGGACGGCGAGAGCGGCTCTTGGTGCTGCAAAATCTGTTCCCACTGACTCGTGCTGCTGGCCGTCGCTTCCAGCAGCAGGGTATCCGAGCGTATCGTTCCTCTTCCAGTCCCGGCGTGCTTTAGTAGCGTCCTCCGTCCCCCTCCAGCCTTGTGCCTTCCCCATCCCTTCTTCTAATCCTGCAAAGAATCGGCGGCTTCCAGCCGGGAGGCTCATGTGGCTGCGAAATAGCAGGGCTGAGCTGGAAATGTCACCTCTGCCCGTGCCAAGCTTGGCTGCACGGGGTTGGCACGGGGCAAAATTGTTTTCAAAGTGTCCGTGGCGTTCCCGGGCGTTGCAGCGGGCGTCGAGTCCTGTGCCTGCTGCAGGATGGGTGCTGTTGGGTGACCTGGTTATAACACACTTCTCTCACCACTCAAGTCCACTGACCTGATCTTTTGGGAGTACTGAGGATCCTGCGGCTCTTTCAGGCTCTGGAGGCACCCAGACAACTCCCTGGATGTCCGAAAATCGGGGTGTATTTTTGAGGAAAGCTTTAAAAATATCTCCTCTCTGTGATGCAAGAAGAAAACCCCCTGCTTTAATCACGTTTGCACCAATTAGGTTCCAGTCGGGGCCGTGGGCACGCCCGGATTTAGGATGCCGGAGGCTGCCAAGGCCCCTGCAGCTGGATCCCGACAGCCTCAAACGGCAGCGGCGCTGGTGCTCCTGTTGCTCCCGTTGGTTTATTTTCCTGTGGATCTGTCTGTCCGGCTTTATAATGAGATTATCAGCTTGGGGAACCGGGAATTGGCGCTGTGTTTGGCTGTGTCAAGCACAGGGGATGCCCGGCCCGCGACCGATGCTCCCCGAGAGCATCGACCTGTCGCCGGCGCAGCACAGCCGCTGCGGCAGTTAACGCTGGGGAGAAAAGAAAATTGAGATTAATGGGTTAAGGTGCAAATTTGCTTGTAATATATTCCTTGGATGCCTGGGATGGAAAAGCTGAAGAGCTGCGTTTATGCATGTTCACTGAAGTGCTTCGCGGGGATGCGCTGACACCGAAGGAGCTGTGCATCGCTGGGATGTGCCATCCCGGAGAAGGCGAGCGGGAGCTTTAAGGGATCTGTCTGCTCCTGAATCCCGGTGCTGCAAGGGAGAAGAACTTGTGCACGAGGGAGGCAGCACCAGCGCATTGTTCTGCTAGCTAATCCTCCCAAATAACGGGCTTGGAGCTGAGAGATGCAACTATTCTGCTAAAGCAGGAGGAGGATCCCGCAGCCCAATTAAGGGATTAGAGCTGAAAGAGGCACTTGCCTCTAAGTGCATCAGGTTTTTAAGAGCAGGAAAGGAAAAGCCGTTTCTCGTGCTGCGGTACCTGCCCACTCTCAGGTTTGGGTGCATGGGAGGCTCTTCCATCCCTCGAAGGGATTTGGGTGTCTGCCTTGGGAAGGTGCTGCTCCTTCATGATTTGACCATGGGGGGGCTGGGCAGGAGGCAAGCATCGCTTCTCGGAGGCCGTTTGGATGGGATGAGCTCAGGTTTCTGCGTAAAACAGGAGAAACTGAGGCCCATGGGGATGAGGTGGTCAGCCCGAGGGGGTCGGTTAGGTCTTGTAGGGTTGGGTTAGGTCTTGTAGGGTTGGGTTAGGTCTTGTAGGGTTGAAGTCAGACCGTTGCTTGAGCATCCACAACCTGTGTGTGTGTGCTCGAAGCAGGGCACGCGTTGCCTGTTGTTTTCGGGGCTGTGCCAGCAGAGACAAAGACTCGACCTTTTCCGGTTGATTTATTTTCTAAAGAGGAAAGAGCCGCTGGGTGAGGGAAAGGTGACCCGGTAAATCAGTGGGGGAAGCTGGCCGCCACCTCTGCAAGAGCAAGCGTTGAGCAGACGCTCTTCCAAGCTCGCTCTCTCGGAGCTGCTTTAGGAGCGATGCACGGGATGAAGGACAAAGTGAGGAAGGAGAAACACCCAGACTGAGCTTGAAGATGGGTAAAGTCCTGGGAGGACACAGGGGTGAAGGTTTCGAGTGACACATCTCCACGTTTCGCAAGCACGATTTGATGCTGAGGAATAAACCTTCCTTCCAATGTGCTGCAAAAAGCCAATGCAATTTAGCTTTCGCTTGCAGACAAGTCAGGGGACCGGCTCCCGTGGTGCTGGGATGACCAGAAACAAAGACTAGGGTCAGCAGAGATGAGCAGTGAACCTCCTGCAGTCCTAGAAACCTCCAGCAGCCTTAGGAACCTCTTGCCTTGCACCTTTGACGTGCACACCCCTGCACTCGACAGATATTTATCCTGAGGAACCATCTCTTGCCCTCGGGAACGGACTGACGTAGGCTGAGCAGAGCTCTTTGATCAGCCTGCTGTGTTTATTAATAAACATGTATTTATTGATGCATGCAAGCGTTTCCAGGTCCTACAGAAATCACCGTGGGTTGAGGAGCCTTTTGCCTTGCCCTGATGTGCCATAGAGCTCACAACTTGCTGCCATCCCTCTTAAAACCAGTTCAGGCAATTTTCTTGCTCCAGCTCCCAGCACCACACACGTGTTTGGGCCTCGGGATTTTTCTGAGCATCCCCTTGGTTTCCTGGCAAGCCCCAGGAGTGTTACTGCTGCCGTGCGGGGAGGCGCAGTCTGCGAGGATGGGGCTGGGTCGCCCTGGACCATGCACCTTGTTCAGGAATCACTGGCTGCATCCCAGCCCCAGCAGCTTTCCTTACACTAACAACAGTTACACCGAAAGAATGTCGCTTAATTCTCAGCTACTAGGTGGGATTTAGGGTTCTGGTACCTGGGAAAACCTTGTAAATGGAATAAAATTAATAGAGGACGAAGTTTCAAGGCATTTTTTGGCTGGTGATAGAGTCGTCTTCATTTTTAATCAAAACCTGCATCGCAGCCGTCCGTGTGAGCTTGGACCGAGGATGTTTCCGGACTCCTGGGCTGTTTTGCATCCTGCGCGCCCGATAATTTCCTTTGCTGGTGCCGAGGGGCACGGTCGTGCTGTGGGTAATCCCCTGTCCCCCGGGGGTCCCCAGGAGCTTGCCGTTTCGCATCTGAGAGCCAAACGTCGCTGAGGCAAAAAGCATCTGCAGTCTGAGGCGTGACTGCCTTCCCCTCGCTGAGGGACGCCCAGTCAGCGAAGCAGCGATCCCCTCCGTCACGGTTTAGCTCCCACTTGCCCATATCTGCTCTTAGTCTGCCCAAACTGTGCAATTAAACAGTAATTAATCTCCTTTTTGCTAATACATCTATAAACCCAGACGTGCCCACTGGGGCTTGCCCTGCCAGCCTCCCCAGCTGCTCCCAGCCACTGGGTTCATTTTCAACTGCATCCTTCAGTGATGGGGACGCTGCTGTCCCCATCCTTCCTGGATCACATCTGGGGAGGCTAAGGGACTCTCCCAGCTTTCCCAGGGGAAAACAGTCATGGGTATGGAGGAGCAAAACCAAAGAGCCCTGAAACACTATAGAATCATAGAACCACAGAACCTCCCGAGCTGGCAGGGCCCCCCCAGACCCCCCAGCCCAACCCCTGGCCCCACACAGCCCCAGCTCCATCACAGCAGATGGCTGAGAGCGTTGGCCAGACGCTGCCTGAACTCAGCCCAGCTCGGGGCGGTGACCACTGCCCTGGG